>QANT01000763.1:0-29996 GCA_003254885.1 Purshia tridentata
TAATATGAAAATACTATAATACCCTTAATTTTAACTTAAAAAGACTATAATACCCTTACTTTTAACGGAGATATTGACGGAATTAGACAGAGGCGTGAAATTGCAAATTTTTTTAATTTAAGTGGGGGATTGATTCAATTTTTAATTTAGGTGGTGAATTACAAATAGGGGTATAATTTAGGTAAATAATTTGAAAAAAAGCCTTCATTTAATGTCTTGACTTTCTTTGTTAAGGACCTCATATCTTGTATTTTTCTCTCATTTCTGCAACGTAAAAGGGATACTTACCATAAACGAATAAAACGAGTGTCGGTATGGCACAGGTATAACACCAACGACACGTCGGTTTTTACTTTTTTGTGGAAGAATTACAAGGAGAAAGAAATAACAAAACAAATGGTGAGTGGGAAGTTTCACTCAGAAACAAATACATCCACTTTTAGCTTTTGCAGAGTTCAGACTCAGAGTCACGCAACAGAAAATGGTGGCTCGGAGCTTTCAGGTTCTTCACAATGACTCCAGCTTCCACGTTGACTACGACACCGACAATGGCCTCGAAGTCTCTCTCTCACTCTCACTCTCTATCTCTTTTTTCTGTCTAATTTCTCTCTCTAACATGCAATTCATTGCAGGTTTTCAAATTCCAGCTCTTCTCCCTCACATCTATCTCCCCTGACGAGCAAAAGGTTCTCTCTATGTAAATTTTTGTAAATTTACTTTTTTTTTAGCTCAATTTAATTAAACTGAATTATTTTTGTTGTTGAAAAGATTTTAGTAGTTGATGACGATCGTGTCGTTTCGGATGATACTGACCTCGCTGCCATCTCTGAGAAGCTCCGTTTGGTTTCGATCAATGAAGTGCATCAAGAATCAACCGGTGGAAACGACGAATTGCTCAAATCCGACGAAGAATTGGCCAGAATGTTGCAGGTTTCTTTACAAGTCTTTTGCTTTTGAACCTTTTTCGGGGAAGAATGTGTTTAATTTTAACTTGGATTTTTTCTTTAAAAAATATTAGGCAGAGGAGGAGGCGCTTTTGTTTCAGCAGTACGTTGCTGAAGAAGATAATGGACGATTTGAGGGAAGAGTTCGGCCTTATGTCAGTCAAGTTCTAATGGTAATGTTCTTTCTTTTTTACCTGATTTGTTTGGCTACCGGGAAAATGTAGGAAAACAGTGCAAACTAAGATTTGGATTTCAGAAATTTATATTTATTTAGACATGAAAAATAAACGAACTTAGCTTTTGACTCATTTTATTAGTTAATAACGAAGAAAACACACAGAATATATTTTTGTATTTCTCAAATTTTCTTAGCTATTTTGGATAAACCATGTTTTTATTGGTGTTTGGCCTGTTGTTGGTTTAGTATGAGGATGTGGTACGCCAGGAGACTGCTCGGAAAACAGTCCCTGTAGAAGAGCTCGAGGAGAAGGCATTGGTCAATTTGGCCAAGGTGAGAGCTTTAGTCACTTGTAGTAGGAATTAATGTCTAAGTGTGAATTTCATTGTTTTATTTATGTACATGTGTACATATATTACATAAATGTTTTCTTGCCCGACTGAATTTAGATCTTGATTAGATTGACTCTTTACTGAATGTGTAATCTAGGTTTTAAATATTCTGAAACTAAAGCTTGTATTGATTTTGAATTTGATCTTATTATAATCGTATTGTTAATGAGGACTAAAACAAATGCTTTCTTTTTAATTTGAAACTGGTATCTAGTGATATAATAATGATTGAACTATGCAATTTGTCTCGCTAATAAGCAAATCTGACAAACTTTTTTTAGGAGGGGAACTTAACTCCATCAAAAGATGAACGAGATCATGCTTTCCTGCTGCAGCTGCTTTTCTGGTTCAAACAATCCTTCAGGTGTTTTTTCTGTTACTTTGCTGTTTTCTACTATTAGGTCTCCGAACTATAATACTCAAAATATTGAGTGAATAAATAGTACAGAACACAAATAAAGTACAGCTTTCTACTTAGCAGTCGCATATTACCATATGTAGTCAATAATATCAATCTATTTTAAATAGAGATAACAAACAATGTCGGGATGAGCAGGATTGTTTATTTAGGCTGGTTAGACTTGCTTTAAAGGTGGCTCAGTTTGGCCCAACTTTCACCCCTGCTCTATATGTTGCAGTACCTTATCATTTGTCTTTCATCACAAATTGCCAACAGCTGAATATCGCTTATGCGTGTTCTGTTGCTGTTTTGCAGGTGGGTTGATGCACCTCCCTGTGATGGTTGTGGCGGTAAAACAATAAATCATGGTGTGGGTGTTGCACTTCCTCAAGAAATTCTTTATAGAGCTTCTAGAGTTGAGATATATCGGTATGATATATACATATGGCCCCTTGCCCTTCATTTGAGTTTTCCCCTGCTAGTTTTGCACCCTTTGCTTACTCTTTAACAACCCCAGATGCAATTTTTGCCCAAGAGTGACTTGTTTCCCACGCTACAATGATCCATTAAAGGTATTTATGCTTCTTGACCTCATTAAGAAGCTTAATTGATATCTCATGTCTCCATCAGTTTTCCTTTTTTCCCTTCAAATGCAGCTTGTGGAAACAAGAAAGGGGCGTTGTGGGGAATGGGCAAATTGCTTTACACTTTATTGCCGAGCTTTTGGTTATGAATCCCGCCTGGTTAGTCATTTGACTCATTTTCATTTCTAATTTCTGTGCCACCTAACTTTTTGAAATTCACTGATAGACATGCTTAAAACAATGTAGATGTATTTAATCTGTCTTGTACTACAGTTAACATGGAATCATTATCCTATCTAATTACTCATTATGGGGACGTAAAACGGCCAGTGATAGAGTTCCATTAACTAAATGTGTTTTTGTTTTGGTCAGATCTTGGATTTCACAGATCATGTTTGGACAGAGTGCTTCTCACAAGCTTTAGGAAGGTAACTTTCATTTACAAACTACTGCTTTCTCATTATTTCTGTAGGAGATTTCAAAAGGGAATAACCTATGGTTATTACCTTTTTTGGCACCTTTGTGTTCTTGTTCAGATGGATGCATCTTGATCCCTGTGAAGGAGTGTATGACAAACCACTGTTATATGAAAGCGGGTACCTTTAGTTTTGCTAGTTTTTTTATTTGTCTGGAATAGTATGTTCATCCAGTTTTTTTCATACTAGATGAATTATTTTACCTTGATGTATTCATAGTAAATAAAACTTCTTGCGTTTCTTGAAGGTGGAATAAGAAATTAGATTATGTAATTGCCATCGCAAAAGATGGGGTTTGTGATGTAACTAAACGCTATACGAGGAAATGGCATGAGGTAATCATAACAGTGGTGCATACTTTATTGAATAGCCTACATTTCTCATAAAGAGAACTTCTTATGAAGATATTAGAAAAATAATCTTCCGTACACATACCTTTAAGTTGTGTCATTGATAAGGAAGAGATCCATTAATTTTGTAGGTTCTTTCTCGACGTAACATCATTAAAGAGCCTGCACTGTCAGTTGTGCTTGCTAATATAACAAATGATTGTCGAAAAGGCTTTACTTCCCAAGTGCTTTCTGTACTTGAAGACCGTGATCAGAAGGAAAGACAAGAACTTGAGAGAGATTTACATTCTACAGACAATGCCTCAACCTCATTACCTGGGAGACGAAGTGGGGACAAGGAATGGCGCAAGTCAAGATTAGAATATGGTTCTGATGAAAGTTGTTCCTTGAGTGGTTCATCTTGTCCAGTTCGTGCATGTGTAGACGAGCATGTGACAAAAATTTACAATGCATTTCTTCCGATTCTTTCACAGTTTGTTCAGGAAGAACTTTCCAAATTAAGGGCTGTTGAGGTACTTGAGACTCTTAAAGGAGTTCTCATGGATCTAAAGAAATCCTCTTTTAAAACAAGGAGGGCCTCAATAGGTTCAGCTTCAGATAACAGCCAATCTATTGTTCGTCAGTTGCTGCCCTCTTTCACTGAGTTACTTAATGCTCTTTCGATGAGTGGCAAGGAAGGTGCTGATGGGAGGTTTGACATTTCTTTGGCTGGAAATGCTGTTAAAACCTCTTTGGCACTTCCTGTTGCATTGGATGCTTTGGATGAAACAATCCATAATATTAACAATTGTGATAAATTTGTTAAAGATTCGCTTTGTTTGCCACTTCTTAAGTTAAACAGAATGCATTCTGGTACAGTCCTTGCAAGTGGTGAAGAAATTCCTATTGGAATTGTGAGTGTTATTTGGTCTGTGTAGTGATATTTCTTACCATTCTACTTAAAATTTTTCTCCATAATCTCCTTGAAAAATTTCAGGCCACATCAGCATTTGACGGTACTCGCATGTCCAAGTGGGAAGAACCAAATGGTGCAAGAGGTAACTCTTCTTCTTTTTTCATTATTATGACCAAACATAAGCTAACCTGCAAAGCTTTAAGTATAATGATCTTGTAAAAATGTCACATAGGATTTGTGGATTAATGTTCAATGATTTAAGTTTTGTTTCTTCATCTACTTCTCAAGTTACTCTATGGAATTTTGTTCCGTCATATTCTAAAGACATAAATAGTATGGAAAGTTATGTGGTTTCAATGATTTCATCAGTTCAATTGGCACAAAAATTCTTCATTAGTTTTGGTATCACACAGGATCAGTTGTGAAACCGAATCCCATTCAAAATTACAAATGTTCATGGACTCCTACCCTTTGTATTATTAGACTTGGGTTTAAGAATATAACTTTCTGTGCAAGAAAAGAAGAAAAATAGTTGGGGTTAAATGAGATGGTGTAATAGCATATGATCTTTATTCTTCCATGCCTTTACATCCCAGGCCTCATAATGTGGGGTTAGATATACATCTATGTACATGCATGAGTATATACTTAACACACATATGTATGTGTATTGTGTAGAGTAATACTACATTTACCTGAATATGTTAACAAGCTCAGAGTGTGAAGTTTCTTTTTGTGGCCTATTAGGTTGTTGGATCACGTATAAATTATCGGACAACCAGATGCACGAGCTTGTGGCATATGAATTAATGTCAGCCAATGATGCACCAGAAAGGGATCCAATGGATTGGTAAGCTTTATATAGTACGTTTATGATTTAGTCACAAGATCTTTGTGGCACCTATTAAGGGGTTTTAGCTCCTTGTTCATGCAATTTTTCAATGATAATGGAATTGAACTCATAGGTGCGATTAAAATTTTTCTCATTCTTAAACTCAACAATTTGATGCCAGAAGAATTTTGTTAATTTATATTAAATGACTGTTATGAAGTTAATGAAAGCATAGGTTAGAAATGAAAATGGTGTTCTGGATTGCGTCTCTGCATATGCTTTATTCCTTCTGATGTACCTTGAGGTACAATTATACTGAAATAACGATATTCAGCCATTCTGTGCATCAAAGATCGTGCTAAGCATCTAATATTTCAATGTCAGGGTGGTTGAGGGAAGCAATGATGGGGGATCAAGCTGGCATCTATTGGATAAACAAACTTCTCAAAAATTTGACAGTCGTTTCCAGCGTAGAACATTTAAGATTTCATCTCAAGGTTTCCGATCAAATGCTTTCAGGTAAAATGTACCCTCAAATCTATTCGAACATGTGTTAATATTCTGGCTCTTCTTTAACTTAAAGTTATGTATGGCAGGTTTAGATTTTTGGCAGTTCTAGATGCTCAATCAAATTCGCGGCTGCAGTTAGGCAGCATTGACCTCTATTTTAGAAGCAGTTGACAATTACAGACTGGAATTACGAACAAAAAGGAGTGTTTGCTCCGATTATCTCATCTACTTGGTTTTAGCGTATTGCTGTTATTATTGTTGACTGATGGAAGTTCTTACTGCCCTGTCTATCCTCAGTTTTATTGTATTTCGTCTGGCTGTATACATTTCTCTCTCTTAAGCCCTTAGGGGGACCCCCCATGCGATCTGGAATGCGATCTGGAGTCTGTTCTAAAGTTCTCTTAGTAGGTTTTTTTTTTTTTTTNTTTTTTTTTTTTTTCTTAAGTTTATCTTGACAACCATTGTGGAGCGTTGTCATTTCTTCAAAGTCTAATGAAGTTCTTTACTTTTATTGAGCTCGCTGAATACTAGGTTAGTCTCAGTCTCTCAGATTATTGTCCTTTAATACAGACTTAAGAAATATGTTCTTTATTTATCAATGGTTGCCTTAAGTTTAGTTCAGCCCTCCTTCAAAGTCAACTTACAGCGCCCTATGTATTATTGCAGGTTACTCTGCTTCCAGAAATGTCTTTACTGGTTGACCCATTTCAGACTTTTCAGTTAATTACAAAGAGAATTTGGTGCTGTCCTTAATTTTCACAGCGGGTTGAGAAACACATGACAGATTTTTCTGAAATACAACGGCACTAAATATCAGAATCTTAAAAGGCAACTTTTTTTTTTTTTTTTTTTTTTTTTTTAAAGAAACCCATCCTATTCAGCAGAAGAGAAACCCACCAGGGGATCTCGTTTTCGAAATTTCAAGGGAGTTCGATCTCCTAAATGTAATTATAGGAGAACATCTGTTACAGACATGGCTGAAAAATCTACTTGTCACATAATGGAAAATTTAAGTCTTGATAAAAGCTTGTCACGATGGCCAAAGATGATGCTCGATTTTCTTGTCTCTTCAGTGTCCATCCTCGATTTTCTTCAAACCCTTCATGTCTGTTGTTTCCACCCTACATTACAAGGAAACATCATCAGATGAATTATGTGACATAGCAGATCTAGAAGAGTGCAACGCTCTCTCTATTTATATGTATGCAATATAATACAAATCATACAAATCAGATAACCGTTGAAAAAATGGCAGATATTTGATCCATTCCAAACAACTTATAATCACTCATCGATTGGGATGTTGCATAACCAGGATGGACTCAACATTAAGTAGGGCAAGCCTAGCCAATTTGAGCAAGGCACAAACATGTTCCCTGAAAGATATTTCCATTACTGCTTGGAGCCATCCGACACTTATTCTTAGTACCAAAGAATAGGGTGGCACCATTGTTTCATAAGACAGGAACTTTAACTAGACAAAAAAATTTATATGTAGAAAACAAAGTATCCAAATATCCAAAAGAATGCAAGGAAAATGTGGATTATTAGAAACTTACGTTGTTCCACACAGCACAATCTTTTGGACTTTTGTGATTTCAGAGCCAGATTGATTGTCCTCAATAAAAATTGTCAAGCTGCTAGAAGTATAATGTGAGACTTTCTACTAGAAAGATTAAGAGAAAATAAAGCAAAACATCAACAGGTATAGATTTAAGATACCTGCGAACATTTTGAAATTTGACATACTTCAAGACAACTGGTTTCCCCTGTGACGTGTAAATGATATCAAGGATAACACAAAAAAGGTTCCAACTATGTATTACTAAATTGTCTTCAACAAGCCAAAGAACCACATAGTCAAGGTAGTAGTTACAGAATCCCAACCTTAAGATTATCAGGGGATAAAACAATAGTGTCACTTGCTGGGAAGTCATTGACATTGCTGCCATATCAACAAGAAAGAATCATGAGCTAATTATTATTTTTTATCCGTTATCAATAATCATCCATCAACTAATACCTGAATCCCATGTGCTCCTTGTTTGAAAAAAGTTTCACTGTCTTAGGACCTGAAACATTGCAGTAGAAATTGGCAGGATTAAAATTTATAAGTAAACAACATTTTCTTTGTATCATTCCAATTTTATCGAAAACAACATTTTAGTTAACTAAGAAGTCAGATGAGAAAAGAAAAAAGAAAAAACACAGATGACACAGTTGAATGAAAGCCAATACAGCAGGAAAATCATCTTCATTACATTAGAAAAACTCATTGGTACCTTCATCTTCGGGTCCTTTGATGACAATAGAGTGCAGTTTAATGACTTGAAGAAAAGGTATGTACATCAAGAGCTGCTCATCTGCATCACTCTCTAGATTCAAACCATCATCTTCTCTATAACCCTAATTATTAATGAACATAAGTAATTAAATATAACTGCATTAGCTCCAAAACATGTTTAAGTACTGAGAACACATCAGAGATTGTGAAACTAAAATTTCAAACATTAGTCATAAATCCAATATTTTAGTTAAACAAAATCTTACTCAAGTTAGCATGCAAGATACAACTTTATTAGGTGCAAGCTCTTGTAATTTGCAAAACAAAACTTAAAAAAATAAAAATCCGATTTTCATTTGCTTAGTTTCTCCATCTGTCAACCCTCAACATAGAACTTGGTTGTCAAAAAAGAGTTAAATGAACATAGTTTCTTCAATTAGCAGGCAAGCAGAGGCCAAACATAACAAACACTAACTACTCAGTAAAAAAACATAGCTAACTGAATATCTAAGTAACAGTAACTAACTGAAAAAGATGCATATGGTTTAAAACAATCAAAACTATTTGATAGCATTCAAAAACCAAGCACCTACGGTCCTACACCCATCCACACCCCCTCCCCCCCTCCAAAAAAAAGATAATTAAAGCTCCTAGCTTGTGTTTAAGTTCCGTTTTCTCGTATTAAAGAGAGTAACTTTATTAATATTTTAAATTTTAGAATGCTAATACAATAAAAGCAATAATTCATAAACTTCAGAAAATAAACAGAAGACCCAGAAATTGAATATAAGTTACCTGCTTGAGAGCGTTGGGGATAGAATGACTGGTGCTTTGGTTGAGGCATTCAACCCCAGACCAATCAATGAAGTCCAATAGATCAACCTGATCATGAAAAATTCAACATCAGAAAGCTAGAGTCTTTCAATGCACTATCATGTTGCAAGGAATTTGGGGATAAAAAAACTGGGATTTAGCCTTAGAAAGAAACCCAGATTCCAAAATTTTCCCACTAATTTTTCGCATGCTCTCTTAAGTGACTAAACCACCCACAAAAAAAAAAAAGAGGAAAAAAGGAAAAAGAAAATTGGAAGTAAGGATACTTACTTGGTTTCTTTGGATTGCACTGGCTGATTCTGCAGACATGGTTTGTGAAATTGAGAGAGAGAAAGGGGGAGAGAGTTGAAATTTGGAGGACGAAAGCTAGAGAGAGAGCGAGAGAAATGGAGTTTGGAGGACGAAACTTATATTGGTCCGATTGAATTGAAGAATCCGAAAGGAGAAAGAAGTGGGGACTAGGAAAACGGCGGCGTTTGCTTATGGGGTTTTCCTTTTCCTCTTTTAATTGTAGGCTAAAGTTATGCGTTATTTAAGAGGCCAAAAACAAAAATTATGCGTTATTTTTCTTTTATTTCTTAATTCAGGAAAATATAGAGCAAGAAATAAGAATTCTAAAGGATAAGTGCTCTACTATTTGAATTTTTTTTTTTTCATTTTAACACTACTATTTAAAATAAAAGCTCCCACATTACACGTAATTTATAAACTTAAAGATAATTCCATATAAAAAATAATAATATTAATAATCAATTTTTGAATTTTTTTTCTCTCAAATTCTCTTAGTTTCTTTGTATTGCTTATATACTTATCTATTCAAAGAAAATTTGTTTTCTTAATAATGAAATATCTTCATTATTTGTTTTCACATCTCTTCATTGTTGCTTCTTCTCTTCACCTCTCCTATTTGGTGACACATTCTTTACATGTATATATCTTGTTTGTTTCATAAGAGTTATTGTATTAAAATAGGTGGTCTTCTATGTATAGAAGTAGGCATTGTAAATTCATTTGGTAATTGAAATGAAATCTATGGTAGCTACTCACCTCTTTTTATAACAAAATTTGATGATTTATAATGTTACAATTTAAAGTAGAGAGGCGTTATTAAAGAATAGTAAGGTTTTGAAATGGAGTGTAGACAATCAAATTAAATATATTGAAATCCATAGGCTTACATGGATGGTGATATCCTTGGCAAAGTAATGGCGTGGTTGCTGATGCTGTATGACAGTATGAGTATAGCTAGTTCTCAAAGCCGTTGGTCTTGGTCAATGCTCACCACTCAAATATTAATGTTTCAGCTTTGAAGCACAGATAATCTGGTAACAAACAACTAACAAATATTCAACTTCTTACAACTCCAATCTCTAAAGTTTGTTAATAGTTCTTGGCTTCTCAAGATTTCTTATAAACTTAAAGTTATATTCAGAGTAGGAATTCATAATTTTACCTTCTTACCTAATCATCTAATATTAAAAAATGTAAGATTCATCCTATAATTCCCATTTGACTTTTGGCTACTGTAGTTTTGAATCACATTGAAACTCTAATGACAATTTAAAGGATTTTTAATTCTATAATTAAGAAGAAAAAAAAAAAGGAAAAATCATAATTGTAATTCTCACCAAAAACTTCCCATCCCAACCAACCAAATAGCAAGTCGCCAACCACCCAATCTCAAAAAGGTCACTTTTTTTTGTGTGCAAAGCATAAAGTACAAACCTATGCACAAACCAAAAAACAGAGCTCACAATCATAAAAACCAAACCAAGAAAAGAAGATAGAAAACAGAGGACCAAAGCCCACCTCTTATTCCCCTTCTTCTTTCTCAGTCTTTCTCCTTCTATCTCCACAACTCACCCAAAAACCAAAAATGGCTTCCTCCTCCCTATCCCTCCTCTCACCCCACAATGCCTCTAACACCCACCTTATCCTACGCACCCCTAAAACCCCTAACCTGCGCTCTTCTTCTTCTTACAGACCTCTGTCCATCAAAGCCCGCACAGTCCCTGCTCTCACTCAAGACGACCTCAAGAAGCTTGCGGCGGATAAAGCCGTCGAGTACGTCAAGAGCGGCATGGTCCTTGGCCTCGGTACAGGCTCCACAGCTGCCTTTGTGGTCTCGAAGCTCGGCGAGCTCTTGAAATCGGGTCAATTAACCAACATAGTGGGAGTCCCAACCTCGAAGCGCACAGAGGATCAAGCTCGCCAATTGGGTATTCCTCTTTCGGTTCTCGATAATCACCCAAAGATCGATTTGGCCATAGATGGTGCTGATGAGGTTGACCCAAATCTTGATTTGGTTAAAGGGCGTGGTGGGGCTTTGCTGAGAGAGAAAATGGTGGAGGCTGCGTCTGATAAGTTTGTTGTGGTGGCGGATGAGACCAAATTGGTTTCGGGCCTTGGAGGGAGTGGTCTGGCAATGCCTGTGGAGGTGGTTCAGTTTTGCTGGAAATACAACTTGGTTAGGCTTCAAGAGTTGTTTAAGGAAGAAGGGGTTGAAGCAAAGTTGAGGTTAGATGGTGAAGGAAAGCCTTATGTGACTGATAATTTCAATTACATTGTGGATTTGTATTTCAAGACTCCAATTAAAGATGGGCCTGCTGCTGGGAAGGAGATTTCGACATTGGAAGGGGTAGTGGAACATGGGTTGTTCTTAGACATGGCGACCGCTGTCATCATTGCAGGCACAGATGGAGTGGATGTGAAGGCCAAGTGATTAACTTTTTCACTTGTTCAGGTGGTGGTGTGTATTGGAATCTCCTTGTGTACTCTGTTTTTTCATGTTTATGGGGGTTTCTTTTATTTGCTTCTTGTTGTTCAATATTTTTTATTACTACTTGCTGTAGTGTAACTCTTAGATTGGTGAAGATATGAGTAATTGTTAGAAGTTTTGCATTTGATGCTCTTGTTGTTTGTTGAGCATCTCGATTTGGATTAGTAATAGGAATAATATTAAAGATGGGAATGTGAAATCACTGAAATGTGAAATAATTGGAAATGAACTGCCTTCATGCTTATAGAATCTTTTGTCACAATTTTGGACCTGATTATTATCTTCGCTCACACTTTCTGTTCTGACGTTGCCTAATTGAGTTATTGGCAGTCTTGGTTCTGGATACTTTGTGAGGAGAGTGAACTAACAATCTAACATAGTTAAAATGGTTCTCTTTCAACTATCTTTGCAAGGGCATGTTAAGATTAGCAAGCATCTGGATGAAAATGCTCTAGCTTGGACATATATACATACTTTATACATAAAGTAGGGGGATAAATGACTGGAAATGCATGAAATTTCTTATACATAAATGATTTGAAATGCATGAAATCTCTTAAACATTCAAAGAATAATTGTGTAAACCTGGAGAATAGTCAAGAGGATAGCTTGCCTCTCGTTACACCAGCCACCAGGAACTTCAAAAGCTAGAGAAATATGTGCTTCCTGGCTCACAAGAAGTAAAGCAGATAAGCATGTTAGCAATAAAATAATTTATAAGAAACTTTTTTATAAATGAATTCAGAGGGAAGTAATCGGTTTGACAGCGATACTCCCCACCAACATATGTAGATATTAGCTGGCTAGGGTGGGGCACACTTGGTAAGTCCAAGAGTAGTGATTTGGCAATATGTAAAATCATTTGATATGGCTGAGTGAAACTGTTGTCTTGTAAGAGTTCATGACGCACACTTGGATGGTTTAATAAGCTTTCTGTTTCTATTTTTGAAAAATCAACACAAAAGCATATGGCTCTTCGTTTAATCAGAACAGAATGTAAAAGCTGTTAAATGTTACAAATGAACAGTTTATGCATAGCAAGCCTAAATCTTTCAGCAACTGTGGTATGATTTTTGTTGCAACCCTTAGTTGGGTATTGTTAACTTAATCATGTATTTAGGTGTCTTCTCCTTTTATGTTGATGGCACAAGTTCTAAGAGGGTGGGTTTGATTGAATTGTAAAAGCTTCCCCATTGTAACGGAAGCAAACATCTGTATCTGCCAGTAGATGTGTAGGTTTGCAATATAGATACTTTATCATCTCAATGGAACACGTGCGCTTAATGCTTGGATAACTCTATGACATCAACTAAGCATCTCAGTTCATCGGTTAGTGAAAATCCAGATGATATGGGTGAGCAAACTGGTGTCTTGTAAGACTTCATGACATTTGGTATGTACTTTCAACATCATTGATTGATATGATAAAAGTGGGGTTTCTGAATCTTTTTATTTCGTTTCTGTATGGTTTGCTTGAATCCAAAGAGCAAAGTAGAGGAGGAAAAATAAAACATGCTGTGTCAATGAAAGATGACCCATAGATAGAATTAATGTAATCATCATAACAATCTTTCTACAGATCGAGTATATAATTTTGTATATATGTCAGTCATGGGTGTATGACTGTTCTGACTTATTTATACAAACTGGCTTTACAAAACAAAATGATGAACTGGGGAAAAATGAAGGAATGTTACACCAATTAAATTAACATGTATGAAGAAACTACAATAAATGAAGCACAATCAGGTGCAACAATTTCCAGTACCCTACTTCCACATAATCATACCCACAGACACCATCACTATGGTCATTAACTGGAACTTTCCTGGAAGAAACGAGATAGCTGCAAAACAAGAGGAAAGGAGAAAACCATCAGTATGCATGTTTGCTTCTTTGAAATACTGTTTTCTGATTAATAAATTGGATGTTGTCTTGTCTTAGTAAAATGGCCCTCAAATTAAATCATGCCTTTTTAAAGTCAATTGCGTAGAGATGCATGCTTCTGGAACTTAAAAGTGTCTTGACGAAGTCTTATCCTCACCAACCAAGTTTTAAGATGCAAAAGCTAATTTTAAAACCTCTTATTTTTTAGAAAGAGAACATGGGTTTGACCTACCTAAACCTTTAAAATGCTGAAACATGATTTGTAAGACAATACATGAAGACACTATGAAATTTTATTCTAATAAGTCCTGAACAGGGTATTACTGTACCCTGATGGTTGTATCTAGGTGTGGTACCTTCTCTAAATCCATTAATTAGTATGTAAGAGTGCCATGTGTTCAGATTAAATTAAAACTGTGATAATGTAAAAACTAATAATAAAGTTAATGCTAAAGACAAGTAAAGAGCAGATATTGGTGTTTTCTCGACAGTCAATCTCACCTTGATTACTGTCATTCCCAGAGTCAGTAGTTGAATTTGCAACCTTAATTCCAAGGCTTGCGCAGTCGGGTTTAAGTGTGCCTGAAAGATTTAAAAAAAAACAAACAAACAAATTTAGAGCTCCTATTAATTTCTTGAACTTCTTGTTATAACCAAAATACAAGTTCAGTGTTGTTACATTCTTTGTAGCAGGGGAATGCTGAGGTATCAAGAAGATTAGAGGAGCCTGAGTTGCATTCACATACGGGTGTGTATGCATATGTTGAATTCCTCACACATTTACCTTCCCCACAGTAAACCCAGTAGCAAGCTGTTAAACCACAGAAAAAACAAGTGATTAGTAAAAGAAGCAAGTAATTATGACAATTAATAAATATGATGATTGAGGTGATTAATAGTAATTACGATCAAAGGCAGATATGTTGTGTGGAACTTCTTTGTCAGGAACTGTTGGGGGTGCCTGGCAATTATCGTAGTCCAGTGTACCTACAAAGCCATGATAAATTGAAAAAGAAGAGTAAAGAAGGAAGGTCCTGTACAGAGAATTCTGAAAATATAAGCAAAATTGGAAGTGTTATTTTGAGAGGGAGAGATTAAGAAGTTACAGTTGGGAATGACACAAGGGAGAAACTTGAAGTCATCATCGCCATCACGGGTTCGTTTCCAACCAGCTTCACAGTCGCAGGTGAAGGCTAATGGTTCGTTTATATCAAATTTGCAGGTTCCTCTTCCACACTCCACTTCTTTACAAACTTCACCTGTAATTCGAAGGTACCCAACATCAACAAGATATAAAAGAAAGAAAGGTACAAACTTAATGTTTACATATGTTGTGTGTTTCAGAGAGAGGCAGAGGATGAACTACTTACTGCCAATAGCAGGAGATAGATTATCCCAGTCCACAGCAAAAGCAGTCATGGGTAGCAGTACCACAAGCACAGATAAAAAGGCCATGGTGTTAGAGAAAGCCATTTGTTTCAGTCTTTTAGAGAGAGAGAGAGAGAGAGAGAGAGAGAGAGAGAGAGATTTTATCTGATGCTAGAGAATAGGTGAAGCTGGTGTTGTGTCTCTAAAGCTCTTGGGCTCTATATATATATATAAAGGTTGAAAGGTTTCGAAGATGTCTTAGTACCCAAACAAAGAAGAAGAATATGTATAATAAGATCAACACGCTTAGGAGGTTAATGTAAAGACTGAAATTTGAGAAGCTTTCTAAGTAGAAGAAGCTTCATCTTGAGTTTAATAAACGTGACGGGCGTACTTGTTGTTGTGTCATTGCCATTTGTTCACGCAAGTTATATTTAGAAATGGGATTTTATTGGGTCCACCAAGGTTGCCAAAGTCAACAACATGCTACTAGAAGAACATTTCTAATTTTCTAAGAATTTGTTTTGAAATTTATGAAGATGATTAGGTCCAATCCAATGTAATATTTGGATTTGAAAATTAATTAAAAAGTTTCTTTGTCGCCTTTTGCCAAATTCCTAAGGGTATGCTACCACATCCCACATGGTGCGCAAAATTCAAAATAGAAGAGGTTCTAGAATAGTGACAAAAGCTTAGGATAGCCCTTAATTCAGCTTCCAAGGTCAACCTTTTCAACCTTAGTGAGCCGTCTTAACTAAACAATGGCCACAAAATAAAGAGGTAGCCGATAAGGCCAATAATTTAGGAAGAATATGTATCAAATTAAGACCAACATATTAAAATATCAAAAGGGCTTATTCTCATATGTAGAATGGACATTAAATTTACAATAAAGTACAAATTTCTCCATGTTTCTGAAAATAGAAAGGGTATATTACATGTCCTTCCTATTTAGATGTGACGTCTGCATAACTTTTCTCATTTGGAGTAGGTATGTGGTTGAAAATAATGATATAGCTAGCAAAGACATTTGAATTAGTATAAGTAGTAATTAATCACATTTCACATCCCTAATTAATTTTCTAACCAACTTTAGTTACATTCACGATCATGGCATTAAACATGCAGAAGATAATCAATTTTGTCTAAGAAGGTTGGCCAATAATTCTAAGAAGATGTCATGTCGTACGTGGTTCCTTTGGTGTGTTAATCAAATAATCTTCATTATTAAATCACAGCAAAAGGAAACAATGAGAAGAAGACGGAAATGAAAGTCAAACCCACATAAACTAAGAGCCAAAAACATAGTTTATTTGCCTGATCAATATTCGAATCAATGTTTTGAAATAGAGTAGTTATAACTTATATGTATGCCCATGCATCGTTTTCTTATTTATACAAAAATAACACTTATCTGGGTGGAGCTAGCATTAAAAGAATACCAACCTAACCCGATTAGTTAGCATATATGCCAATGGCATGACCAAGGCCACAGTTTATAATGATTTTTAATTTTCTGGCTAAGCTAGCTATATAAAACAATAATATGTGCAAGCATGGATATTATGGTTATTGTTTCGAAGTGGGGAGACAGAAAATTAAATCTTATTAACTATAAACCTAACCTAACATTAATTAGGTATTAAACAAACAAGGACTTCTGATTGTATATAGAGCTAGCTTGGGCTAGTTTTGTTGTCTTGTGGGCCCATATGTGATTTTAATGAATTCACGTCACCTAAGCCCAAATACAGCCCACACATAGTCAAGCCCTAAGCCCAACACCCTTTCAATAATTTTCATATGCTCAAACGGTCCAACCAACCCTTCTCGTCTCCGTCGATTTTATTTTCTCAGTCCTTAGTTTCAGTTCCTCACTAGTCTGTAGTTAGTCGGTCATCAGCAAAATCGTACCAAATCTAATGAGCTTATTGCGGTTCAGTTGAGCTAATAGGTATGTTTCTCAGCGTATATATCTATGTAATTTTCACTTGAATGCTTCTATGTGTCAAAATTTTTTTGATCGATTTGTTTCTCTGTTTTCCTTTGTCGCGTTTCTGAACATTGGTTCTCTCTCAGCATGAAAATTTAATGGGTAATATTTCAAATATCCATTTTCTTTGGAAACTGATAAGATTCTTCTATTTCTCCTTTAGCATTCTGTGTAATTTGAGGTACACATTGTTTTAGTTAGGTTTCCTTCTCAGGTTAGATTTTGTTTTTTGGGGATTTATTGAAAGTTTATTCTCAGGATCGTAATTATATTTATACCAGAACTATGGGTAATGCTGTGAGCGTTTGACAAAAGTAAGAAGACTGGGGATGCTCCCGGTTCATCCCCTCCCTAAAGATTTCTGGTTCCCCCCTTGTAATTTACTGTGATTTTATTTAGAGAATTAGAATAGGGGAAAAAGGAAGTGTGACTTTGAATGCTTGGTTAGATTTTACTGTGATTTTGCACCTGGAAATGAATTCCTAGCTTTACGGTTTAAGCTAATAGAAGTAGTTGTAACTGTATCTTATGTGGTGGTTTCCCTAATACAAGGTCTGCTGAAATTGGATCCCAAGTTTTGTATCTTGCTGCTAAAGTGATAGAATTTGAATATAATATTGCAACTTAGAATCCACAAATGGGTTTTTTAAAAACTAATGCTTTTTTTTTTTCCTTCTTCTCACGAATGCTAGTTTCTGAAATTTGGTAATATTATGGGACTTTACTTCAAATCCAATTAAAAATTTTTTCAGATCCTATGAATATGAGTATTTGGATACAAGGCTTAGTTGAGTTGAGATAATGGCACTTTTAGTTTCAACTTTTTTGGCTGCAATACTAGTTTTGCATTTGGGCTGGTGGATGATGTGATTTTAATACATGTGCTAGTACCCTTGATAACCTATAATCTATTTCTTGGTTTACTGTAATTGCAGGCAATTTAAAGTAATTGTACAAGCAAGGCTTTCACTATATTGTGTTGAAGAGCTTCGTGGGTTTCAGAAGATGATACGAATCTTAAAGATTAGACCCTTGACATCTTCTATTGAGTCTTCTTCAAGCCACCACTTCCTTCAGAGATGCTCTGTAAGTGGGACTGCCAAGGGTAAATCAAAGACAAAAACTGCAGCACCACTGAAACGGTCTAAGATAACTGTAAAAAAAGGTACTGCAGAATCTGCTCCTAAGGGTGGAGGAGGGAAAGGATCTCAAAGAGAACGGCTCGAAAAGTTTTATGATCAATGCTTAAATGCCCCCACACCTATTAGGTACTTACCGCCTATACAAAGAAAACGTGAAATAGAGCGAGAGAAGTTGGGTCTTATTAGCAAAGACCGACAACGTGAGCTTGATATGATGAAGAAAAATAAGGGAGAATTGGGCATTTCAAAGAAACCAACAATTATGGGAACTCCTGGTTTGGATTTGATATCACTAGGTTTGGTTGATGAGGAGAAGATACCAAAATATGAACTGACTGTTGAAGATGGTCGGAGGCTTGCAAAGGAGTATAGTAGGGTTTTGATGAGGCGTCACCGAGCAAGGCAGGCAGCAGAGTCAACACTGTTGCGGTTGAAGAAGGAGGCGATTGAGGCATTGCCTGAACATTTGAAGGCCGCAGCGATGGTGCCGGATCTGACTCCATTCCCAGCAAATCGGTTCATGGCAACTCTGACTCCTCCAATTGAAGGTTATATTGAGAAGGTTAAGGAAGCTGCAAGGAAGAGCAGTGAGAAGGGGAAGCTCAGATGATCTAAGGTTGATTTTATTTTTGCTCCTTAGTATCTTAATTTCCCTGCTATTTATTTATTTTAATAGTTCTTAAATGATAACTATTTTATTTAAAGATTTTATTGATATATTGGGCGTCTAGCTTTGAAATAGTTCAAATTGAATGTCTACTGGGTCTTCCAGGATGGGAAATGATTACTTTGGTGTGCACCAAAAACAATCTGCTGTTGCTATATGAGCTTAAAACATAACATTTTAGAAAGAAAATTCATGTGACATTATTAGATTCCATGCCCCTTCTTGGCTTGATTTGCTGGTTTTAATCTTGTCATGTTTGATATAATTTCATGTTTCTTCTTATGCAGATGGGAATTAAGCTTGCGGGTAGGATATCCTTACTTGTTGGACAACTGATCAATTCTGAAGTTAGAAGTGAGCTAATATTTGAGTTCAGGGAATCAGCACATTTATGACGAAGTGATGAAATAGTGTTGTTGAATTAGATCTTGTGCTTGTGTTTTGGTTAATAGCTATAATATGCTTGAATGCTTTTGATAATTCGATGTGGGTTAAATTTAGTATTTTTGACCAATTGTTGAATCTTACATGTTTGCATGGTTCATGAATATTTGTGTTCTCTTAACTAAATTTCCTCGGGATCTAACCAGTCTTTCAAGGAGAATCACTGATGTTCATAACTATATCACTACTAAGATGTTCATAACTATATCACTACTAAGTACACCATAATGGTCAGGCCATAGAAATTTGGCAGCTAACTTAACTAAATGAGGATTGGTACGTTATGAATTCGCCAAGTTTTTAATCTACGGGAAAAAAAATAAAAAAAGTATTTACCCCAAGATCTATTTTTTGGTTCTTAATGTCAGAAAGCCGCTTTGGAAAGTGATGAATATAACTTTTGCCGGCATGGGGGCAGAAGTTTGTGGACAAGGCTTCATAACCAAGTGATCCATAAGGTTGAAAACTGAAAATAAAAAAAGAAGTTGGAATAAATAAACAATTGAGCAGTTGTTTGATAAAGAATGAGAATATAAGGACATGCGATGCACCAAGATAAAATACTTACTGCTGTTACCACTTGAACATTGCCTTCTATAAGTCCTAAACAAACAAAATTTTTAGCTGTTGAAAAGTTTCCACGTAAGGGGGAGGATCTTTAATTTGCTGATGTTTTATGAGCTATGTGACTTGTGAGGGTGGCAAATGGCTTAATCTGGGAAACCTCTGCAGGCCATACTCATTAAATAATGGCACCACTTGACCACACCATATAAGAACTTGAGAGAAAAAGCCATGCATGCTAATTACTATATTAATTTTTCATTAATATATAGTATCATTACCATACAGAGTCAACTAAGATTAAGTAGCAATTTAATTTGTTTAATAAAAAATTATCATAGTCATACTATTACTCCTCTATTAAAAATTAAGGGGTCTAACTCTGTATTTTGTTTGTGTTATACAACTATATATCATGACTATCAGTATCAGAATGCCTCTCTCTTTTTAGTCGGCAGCCTATAAATTAGAACGAGACTTTAATTACTAACAATTAAAGATGGGAAAGGCAAGCAAATGGATTATAAACTTTTTGATAGGAAAGCATGAAAGGAAGAAAGAAAATGTTTTGAATGAGAAATCTGAGTCTTTTACTAGCATTACCAAGCCTGCAGGGACACCAAGAGTTAAGCGCAGATGGAGCTTTGGAAAATCAGCAGGAAAAGAGGCATCCCACAAGTTTTCCAAATCTGTTGATTATATTGACACCACCAAGTTGCCATTGAAGGCTCAGCAGATTAATCATGCCATGCCATTGTCAAGAGATGTTGAAAATGCTGCTGCCACAAGGATTCAAGCTTCTTTTCGTTCTCATTTGGTACAAATTTATTTCCATCCAAACTTTAAGATTCTTGTTCTTGATTAACAACTGAGCAATTCCCATTTGCAAATATTTCAGATTTGTTGCTCATAGCAAGATGGGACAGTCTAAGTTAATATATATTCATGATCATTTTCTGGTGTTGTTTCAGGCAAGGAAGGCTTTGCATGCCTTGAGGGGACTGGTCAAGTTACAAGCACTCATAAGAGGTCACATAGTGAGGAAACAAACAAATGACACTGTGAGGCGCATGCATGCTTTAATGGCAATCCAGGTTAGAGCTCGGTTTCAGAGAATTCAGATGGCAGAGGCAGCACATGTAGTTACTAAAAAGCAGTCATCCATTCAAAGAGGTTTCACTCATGACAATGGGGTGCATAGAGTAAGCCTCCTCCTTTAATCTGAAACATTTTCCTATAATATATTTATCTGTGCCAGTTTCTAAGATGGGAAATGGTCTTAGAATTTAAGTTCCATTGTTTCTTTTCATCGTTTGGTTGTTGGGAAGACTTATTTACCTAGTCAAGCTTTCAATGCTAACTTGCAATATGGCCTTATTTATATATGCAGAAGACAATGGATTTGAATCCCAATGAAACACAAAGAGTTTCCAAAAGCCCAAGTGGCTACTTTAATCATTCACAAACTGGGAGGATTGAGCATGGCTGCACAAAATTTTATTCTGAACGTCTGTCCATCTCAAAACGACATAAATACGAGGAATCCCCATTCACAACTGCAGAAAATAGTCCCCAGATAGTTCTGGCTGCATCAAAACCAAAACCAACAGAACCCTCTTTCCCTTTTCAACAGCATGATTGTGTAGACCCCCTGTGTTATGACTACACATTCATGCCAAATTACATGGCCAACACACAATCTTCAAAGGCAAAAGTCAGGTCACAGAGTGAGCCAAAGCAAAGGCCTGAAGGGAGCATGAAGCATAAAATCAAGCATACAGAATTGGTAGATGCAACACATGTTTCTATGGAAGAAGATCAAGTTCTGAAACGTTCGTCCTCACAGTTCAAACCCAATGGTCTTAATAACCATGACCCCAGCTGGTTTGTTAAGCTCTACAGGTCAAGAAGATTGTTTGAGGACAGCAAGCGTGCTTCGGTTACACCAAGTACCAGTCATCCCAACTATACTGAATCTCTTGATGCATATGAGGTAAAAATTGTACTCTTTTAACTTTAGTGCATTGCACAGGTTTATTGCTGCCTATTTCATTTCATAGTTGTCTAATATCATTGAATTATGTGATTGCAGCCCCATGTGATTCTGTACTAATAGCTCCTCCCTCAGCAACTTTGAGTTGGAAATATAAATGGATGCTGAAGCCTGATGAAGAGTGAAGAGTTCTTAGTTTCTTACACACCTATATTCCCAAAATTGCTAAAAATCTCAGATTAGTAAATAGTATATGAGTATAGGTTTCGTATGAATCTCATGAAGCTTAAGTTTGTCAAACAAATGTAGACAATTTGGTTGGGGGGCGAAAGTTTCGAACTCAAAATCTAAATTAGAGCTTTTTGATGAGAACTATTTAGTTCCAAAATTTAAGTATATCATATGATGCTCATGCATAATACCAACAACTCCACAACCTGCATGTTTCTTAAGTAATTATTCTTTTGATTAATACAGGTTTGACCTCACAACTGTATTCATGCATGGTTTGGTTCCGTAAAGCAAAATATATTAATAAACCCAAAAAGCAACAGCTAATAAAGCAGACTGATGGCCACCTTGTGAGTTGTGATGCCAAATAAACATGCATGGGCTTGTTAGGTATGGTCCGCATGGACTGCTTCAATTATTTTATGAGAAAATTAATAAAGGTCATTCCAACTTGATACCTACAAGTCCTTTAACCAAAAAATACACTAGCTTCTATAAATATACGTAAAAATTACAATCGGGACTTTCTTTAACTACACATTTTCTTTCTGGTTTATATGACTACCATTTTTAATCTTCAGTCTTGGATTATCAATGTAATAACTTAAAAAACCATTGGTTATTAGCAATACAAAATAGAGTTAACTAGGTTATTAGTAACACAAGATAGACATGAAATTGAAATAGTTTTTTCTACGTGCAAGCTAAATAAATTGCAGCTAGAAATTTAAGTAGTTTGATGTACAAAGTTTTGAGGGCATTAACATTAAATGACTCTAATAGCAAGACACATTTGCTTCACTTCCAAATATATTCATTGAAGAAATAGTTAATACACCAGAATTGATGGAAGAGCAACATTTGTTTATAGGAGTAGGAGTTTAGGAGACGGTCTTTACAACTTATAAAAGCAAACAGGCTTCTGCTAAAGCTGTCATATTACAAGCACACATTTGCTAGCACAGTGGGCGAGTTTCAAGTCAGGCCAGCATCCATGACATGCCACCGTTTGTCGCCTATCACATGTTGATAATGAGCAACAACAATAAGTAGCGGAAAATATAAGATTTAAACTGCCATATACTTACCTGAAACAGTTTATGGTCTTTTGAAAACACATTAATGAAGGCGATTCTTACTATTGACATACAAGGCAGTCAATAACATAAAATAAATATAGAAAAACCAAACAAAATAAATAAAAAGCAAAGGAATTACATGCGCTCAATCTCCTGCACCATCGCGTCCGTCTCTATCATCAGCAACTTCTCTTCTTGAACCATGGGATACTCAAATTTATAATACGCTATACCAAAAACGCCAGCGCCCACCAGGATTTTCGCCGGAGTAATTCGCCAATACGGTGCATACGGATCCATGTTTGGCGATTTGCAGAATTAGGGTTAGGGTTAGGGAGAGTGGGAGACAAATAAATAAATCTACGTCCGGGCTTTGGATCCTCAACTGCCCTGCTTTAACCCTAATTGGGCTCGCCTTGCTTCTAAAGCTACGACCAAACCACTTTGAGTGGTGCTATTGCACACCCTTTTTTCTTTTTTTTCTCATTACACTCCCCACACACCTCTCACATCTAAAATTTCTCATCAATTTTCTTTTGGGATTTAACAATAATGATTTTTTACTTTACTATTTTTATTTTATCTTTCGGTCAATATCAAAGTCTTTTGTATTTATTTGAGTTAACAAACCCTAACCCCCGTAGTCACTACTATTGAGTTTAAACACCGAGTTAGACTTACCATACTCTATAGACTAAGTGAAGTATGAGATTACTGTTATTCCACCTTTAGCGGTGGCACGCCCGCATTTCTTGTAACACGTGTTGGAGACCCAATTAATTATTTAAAAAATTTGATCAAATAAATGGACGAATTAAATATTTTTAATGAATGATAAACAAACGATTTTTGATTTAGTTAAGTTTTTGCAAGAATAATCTATTAATAGAGATTTAAAAAATAAACAGTTTAAATCGATATAAAACGACTAGTGTGGCCCCAATAGGGACACCTCAACATAAATAGTTGAGGTATACCTCAAGTTCTCAACAGAAGCAGCCTGATATATATCCCCCCCTTCAAAACAAAATAAAACCCTAGAACGGGCTCAAGCTTTAGGAAGAGACTCGCCATCCCTTACCGCCTTACGGCACTCCATTTCAGGTATAATGATACTCCATTTTTTCAGAAAAAATATCTCATCTGGGTTCAAATCATGGGGGTAACGATAATGATTTTTTTTTTCTTGTCATTTGGTTTTTGAGAAATCAGATTTTATTTTCTTGTAATTCCTGTTGGTTTCTGAGAAATGGTTGGAATACGAAAGTAGATCGCAGGTGCACAATCGTTGTAGGTTGTAATTTTCTCTTATTTTCCTTTTTTGGTCTATAAAATTATTTCCAACTTACTGGGAGACTTTTGTGGAATGCTAGTTTTTTTAAACATCCCTTTCCGGTAAGGGAGTTTGTTATTATGTGTTGGAAAAACTGAACTTATTTTATTTTGTGTTAATTAGGGTCCAATTTGAATGTTTCTAACTCTCTAGTGACTGTCTGTGAGTTTGGTAATGTTATTAATTTGCAACACCACTATGCAAGTAGTTAAAATTACACTATCAGTGCAGATGATTTTTTTATTTTTTTTAACTTGATGCATCAATTTCCAGAGACACTATGTTAAAATTTTAAAAAATTTCAAGATTTAGAAATTTTAAGCCCTCAAATAACCCAAAATATTATACTGTGAGTAAAACTTGTCCTTTAATCACTTTGTTTTCTTGTCCCATTTTTTGTGTAAAATTCTTTTCCGCTCCTTATGCTAAGCCTTTTGTCACCTTTTAAATACATTCACTTGCAATTCTATCTTCAATTTTGGCAATATGCATGCTAACGACATGCTTTACCATACACCCTAGTTGAGGTTTTGGTCAGAAAATTGGTCATGTAGGCCAAGTAAAAATGGTAATAAAACATGTCAAGGATTGATGTCCACCTTGGAATTTTATTTAGGTGCGGTGCGAACATCTAACGCTGAGCGCTCAAAGATGTTAGCAAGTTACGGTGCGGAGAAGAATTTGCGTATCTCCAGTGATACCACACAAATGGTATCACTGTGATACCCAAGTCCTTCTCGATCTATGGTGCGAACATTTGCACCTAACACAAGAGCCCCATTGCATTTCTTGCTTTTATCGTATCGCAAGTCTCAAAATTTTAAACTGACGATAAGACGCTCGGCTATTTCTTATTGGACTAAACTACTGCTTCACTGGCTTAAAAAAAACCTAGCCTACTATGATTTGGGGCCTTTAATTGTTCGGTAACTATGGTAACATGGCTTGTTTTCAGTAGTTGAGGGCAGTGAGCATTTGACCATAAGCAAGTTGACTCGAGGACATCTTCTATAAAATTACAAGAAACCTACATGATAATTAGCACAACTCACAAGTCCCTGGTAAAACTAAAATATTTACTAAACAAGACACATTTGCTTCAATGATCCAAATATATTACACAAAAAGCATCACTGGAGAAGCACAAAATAAGATGGTAATCATGGTAGGCCACAAACATTTTCACCCATGATTGTTACACCACAATTGATGAAAGATCAACATGTCAGTCTTTCCAAACTCACTTTCAGTTAAGTTGTCATCCATACATAATATTTTATAGCATAATGGGTGATTCTGCTACTACATTTCCTTCCTTCCATCCATTCTTGAGCTTCTGCTTATGACTAAAAAAAAACAAAGGATAGCATTGTCATTCCTGCATTTATGCAGAAAACTAGATGACATGTTCTAGCAGCTTTGTATAAAATACTAGATATATTAAGCCAATGTATCACAATGTATTATTTTACAAGATATATTTCAAACATCAATTACAACAAAGGGTAGTAAAATCCCAACATATGAAATGCACATCAAGTTACTAAAAAAGGAAGTAGATCGAGAGATAATTGGACCAGTAAGAAAACAGCAGATCGAGAGATAAAAACAAAACCTGGTTCGTTTACGATTGAGCTCGGAGCCTTCAACTGGGTGACCCTATATATGCACACAAGGATGGATGATTATCGTAGCTCGTAGTTGTACAAATAATATAATTCGATAAATGCTCTAATTAAAAAGATAACAATTAATTAATTAATCAATTATAAGATCAAACCTGATATATTTTGCGCTATACTTCACATCAGACAGTGCATCACCTGGAATTCCACGATTATCTATATATGCACCGAGAAATACATATGAAGGAGACATCATGCCAATGAGTGGAATAAGACGGACATATTCAAACAGCTGACTCAATTCGTGTGAATTTTTTATTCGGAACATCGAGTCGAGAGTTTGCCTCTGCCTCTGGGAATTAGGGTTTTCTTTTCCTTTCCTTTTGTTTACAGTATACATAGTAAAAGGGAAGGTACGCAACTGCACCGTACACTTGGTCGGTTGGGTTAGAGTTTGGGTTTGGCCTACACTTACTCCAGAGCCTTTTTTATTTTGGGTTAAAACAAATTGGGCCTATTGGTAGTGGAATTGGGACTAGTCAAGTTACAAGCACTTGGGATTTGCAGTTAATAATGCTAGAGAGCGAGAGAGAGAGAGACAGAGAGAGAAGGGTACACGCCCGCCCAGTGCGTTCCGTACAATATCTAGAATATTGTATTACCCAATCAATCGTCAAATTAACTTGAATCAATGGTGATAACCAATTCCCCATCTGAGATCAACCTACAAAATCAGTACCTGCCTAGGTGCCTAATTCCTCTTGTGAAGAATGGATAACAAAAACTCAAAACTACAAAAATTATTGGAATCAGAAATATAATACATGTGGCTGCAGCTCGTTGGACTTAATCACCCTGCTTGGCAGTATTTTCCTTGATGCTCTTAGTCAACCAAATAGCAGTTTCTCTAGGAGAGACCTTCCCAGGCCCAAAAGGCTTCAGCAGCACCCCAAGCTCATCATATCTTTCATGTTGGAGCAATCTTGCACTGAATTCAAGCAGCCCTTCTAAAGCTTCAGCCCTTTGCTTGAATGATGAGGTGTCAAACCGGCAACGACGTGTGTCTGATGAGGTCCGGCTTGATGCTCCAGCAGTTGCATTTTGATCAGAACATTCATCACTTTGAACTTCTCCATCAGCTTGAAACATGCTGCTTTGAGTTCCTTGCCATGCATCAGTGAAACTAAGCTTCCGAGAGGTTTTATCACATATCTGAACTGTACATTTGTCCTTCATGATTGATCGGTCACCAGATTGCGGGGAGCCAGACGAGCCTTGCACAGAGGTTGGTGAAGTTCTATGGAAAGGTAAAAATTGTTCTTCATATAATTTTTCTTCATATGAGGCTAATGGGAATTCAGCTATTCTGTCTATTCGAGGGGAATTGACAGAAACATCAGGAGATTTAATACAGTGCAGTACACCAACATTTGGCCGGAAAGGGGATTGTTGAATTGCAGCTCTTGTCGGTAATGGCAATGATGCTCTGCGAGTTGTAGTTACTGCTTTTTTCGGAGTGCACAAAACAGGAACCTGTAAAATAAATTTATAAACAAAAACTACTAAGACTAGCAAAAACTGCCATTCAAAATCTACAAGATATAGCAAAAGTATTACCCATTAAACAGTGCTATTATGCAAGCTAAAGTTTGTTTGATGAATAAACTTGAGCTTCTCTTTATTACTCATTCATCAGGTGCGAGAGAGAGAGAGAGAGAGAGCACATCTCCCAACTGATCTTACCGATGCACGATTCTTTGGCTCCATCCATCTCTTGGGAGTGGCAGAAGCTTTTGGAGTTTTGGAAGCAATTGGCTGCTTGCAAATAGCTGTTTTTTTATAGGTGCCAACAACAGACAGTCCTGCGAATTCGCGACTCAGATAATTTGGCATCTCATGCATTTCTTGGGTAGAGCACAGAGAATCTTGCTCACCTCCAGATATACTAGGATTCAAAGTCCTATCATTGCCCAAAGTATGCCGCTTCTCCTGGTATGTGGAGAAGGGAACATCTTCTGGCTCTGAAAATCTAGTTTTCTTCAAGTAACTGGGTTCAGGCCACTTGAGTCCGAAAGTTCCATGTCTAGGGATATTGATTTTGAGATGAACCTTGTGAACATAAGGCTGAAGGTGTGGATGACCAAGCAGCTGTGCAGCCTGCCACAACCAAAACACTTCAAATGAGATGAAATATACTTTGTTGTCAATCTCTCCTCTCTCTCCCCCCCCCCCCCNCCCCCTCAAAAAAAAAAACATACTTTTTGCAAGATGCAGACTAGAGAAGAAGTATACATACACTTGGCCTGAGTTCTGGGTTTTTTCGAAGCATTCTTTTAACAAGCCCTCGACTGAAAATAGAAATAAGCCAAATAATTAGATTAAAAAAAAACACTTGTTAAAGGCAACTTAATCACATCTACCTAGAAACACATGGTATTAGAAGTCAGGCAATTAAAGTATCTGTTATTTTTGTCACTTGAACTTGTCAATTTCAAATGTTGTGCAAATGTATGCAAATAATTCCTATACAATAAGACAACTAAACGTGCGATTGACGTTCATAACCACAAAAACCAAACATATAACAGAAAAGGACTTACAAGGCACCGGAGTATTTTGTGGGAAGGGGAGCCACTACGGACCTGTTAATTTTGTTAATCAGTGCTTGTATATCCTGTCCAAGAAACAAGAAATAAATACACAAAAAAGGAAAATGTGGAAGAAAAGCCTACATACCTGATCCAATATAATATATTTAATCTATTTATATATGTTTGAGAAGAGAGGAAAAGCTAATGGAAGGACTAAAAAATAAATAAATAAAACACAAAAGAGGCAAAGCAATGTATATCAAGACATCTGAAAAAACTTACAAATGCTTTAAATGTGGGCTTATGAGAAGTCATTTCATATATGCAGCACCCTGGATAAAAATTGTTCAATATAACACATATTGCAGCTAAAAAGGAATATTAATGAAGGCCAAGAATTTCCCCATAAAGACAGTGCATACCCAAAGACCAAATATCTGATTTTGTACCATAAGGTATATCAGCAAGAAGCTCAGGGCACATATAGCTAGGAGTTCCCACAACCTGAATCAAGAAAATGATTCTTAATATAGATAGCTTCAAGACATTGTGAATAATGGAACTTCGAAGAAGGATCACAGTTACTCACAGAAGAGGCAAGATCATCTGAAGTCAACATTTTGGCAAGTCCAAAGTCACCTGCTCCCACATTGATCAAATTTCTGTCAGAAAAATTACACTCCCCTTAAGGAGAACTATAGAAGTAATAGGATCACTTACCAAGACGTATGTCTTGATCTTTTGTCAAGAATATATTAGAACACTGAAGCAAACATGGAACACTATCAGTACAAAACAGCTCCAGATATTTTGAAAGGAGATAGCAACACCATCTTTATTAAGTGCACAGAAAGAAATATGTCACTAACCTTGACATCACGATGAAGAATATGATTCATGTGCAAATAATCAAGCGCCATAAGAAGTTGAACAAGCCACTTACAGAGCTTCTGATGAAAGTTAATTTCCACGATTAGATGAAGAGCATAGTTAAAAGAATGTAATGCCTAAACGGGACTACTGTGCAAGAAATGTGATCAATAATAAAAAATTGGCTGCAGGAGGAGAAAACGAAGAGAAACACAGAAATTATTATAACTTCAAACCTCTTCAGGGAAAAGAAGACCCTTGGCTTTTTTTATAGCTTCTGCCCTGTATGACACGGAAAAGCAGCACAAGTGGCCAAGAACATGCAAGGCTTCAAGTCAAAGCAGATGAATCCACAAATTTATAGTTTCAGCACAAAAGAAAACTTACATGTCTCCTCCTTCGCAATACCCTATGATAATGCATACATAGCAACCCTGAGAACAAGAGAATCAATAAGTAACCAATGTTAAACAAAAGGAACAAACTAGGTTACCATAACTCCAACGGAAAACTAAAAACAATATTAAAAAAGTAATAAATCACAATTTGGGATAACAAAAACGAAAGTACTTAGAGAATGCCGAATTCAAATAGGGTTATGTAGATGCTTCTTGCCAAACAGTTGTACATTGACAAGTTACCCAATGAGATTAAGTGTGCCCAACTACCATCAATGAGAAAGACACCATCAACTCTTCAGGCATTTCCAAAGAGTATGCAATTTAGACAACCAGCCCCCCCAAGCGCCCCC
>QANT01000767.1:0-94645 GCA_003254885.1 Purshia tridentata
TTATTGATCTATTTGGGATAGTTGTCCCATGGAGTTCCAGTCCCAAATATCCTTATAAATCCACCAAACGTGGTACACGGGACAGTTGTCCCATTTAATCCATTAGTACCGTGCAGTACCGCCGTCCAAACGAGGCCATAAAATCCCCGTTCTATCTATTTTCGTGCGGGAAAAGAAAAGAACACCCTAACCTTTCTATTTTGATTTTTGGATTTATTGTGTATAAAATTGTAAATATCCATTAAAATAAAGAAATTCCTCAAAACTGTGTCTCTCGTCTCTTCTAGCAACTAACCTTGAGAAACAGCGGGAGAGAGAAGAAAAAGAGAGAAAAAAGAGGGAAAGAGATCGGATAAAGGCAAAAGCCATATATATGTAATTATAAATTTTAGTTTATTTTTTGGCTCAAAATTACTGTAACTTGACCCAAAATCTAGAAACATAGAGAGGGAGAGAGACTGTGGTCTCTATGTACACGAATTGATCAGCTCCCTTTGTCGTGTTATAGTTCAAAATTATAGATTGATTAAAACCCTAATCTTTCACCTAATTTACCTTTCCCTCTCGGTTGCTTCATAAGAAAACCCTAATTTCCGAGTGGGCGAGTGAGGTAGACGAGAAAAACCGTATATTGAGCTCTGAATTTTGGTAATCACTGTATATATTATCGATGAGAAGGGAAGGAATCGGCGAGGAATCGAAGATCGAAGCTGGGGAGGCGTAGATGCATGTCGCGGGAGTGAGTTTGGATCTGAACTGGTTCCTTCAATTCATATTTACGGTGTTTATAATAGCGTTTGGATTGCTGCACTTGGTCAAGAACACGGCCTCAAAGTACTTTGAGGTCGACGCCAATTTCGAAGAAGGAGGAGGAGGAGGAGAAGACCACAGTGATCGGACCCCAATGCCGGGCGCGCTTATGGATCCGGTTTGCGCCGTCTGTGGAAATTCGGGTCCCAAGAAGTGCTCTCGCTGCAAAGCCGTGTTTTACTGGTGCAGTTTTTGTTCCATATAATTTATATACTCAGTTTATGCGTTCAAATATTTGTATATAAAGATTGCGTCTTGTAGTTGGTTGGCTCATAGTGTGGGTTTCTTGGGTTTACTTTATTTTTTTAGGAGTAATTATGGTAATTTCTGTCCTTAATTGTCTATGTTTTAATGAATTATGGGTAAAGGTTCAGTTTTTGCTGAAATTTTACGTTGCCAAAGGTATTTCATACGGTTAGATATTCTGTGTCCATCATGTCATGGTATTCACTATTCAGTTGGTTCTCAGATGGTAGACAATTCTCACAAGTGTATATAGTTATATACTCATGTCCAAATTTTAAAATTGATCCCTTTATTTATTTTCTCAGCTCGGCAAAGTGCCAAGAAAAACATTGGAAATCGGGGCATAAGACAGAATGCGCGAATCAAAACACCTTGAGTAATCGTAGATTTAAAGCTCCTGGAATTGCACTTGTTGTTCCTTCTCATGGAATCTCTAAACGTATCAAGAAGCCAAAAGAGGTAACTTTTTTTAAAAGAAATTTTAATAAGAAAGCGCTGCTTACATATCTTTGTGATTCTTATTGGATACTCAGATGCATTAACAAACACTTGATACACTTTTTAGATTCTTTTTCCCTATGAGGAATTTGTTGAACTTTTCAATTGGGACAAGCCTGGATATCCTCCCTGTGGACTCTTGAATTGCGGAAACAGGTTTTTGTTTACCTTATATATATGTTTCATTATAATATCACCAATTGGGTGCTTTCATGTCCGTAGATGTACACATGCCTGTCGCATGCCGACACTCTTATCGTACATGTTCTACCTGCAAATCTGTTTATGTTTCTAATCCGTTTAATTTTCAGTTGCTTTGCCAATGTGGTTCTACAATGTCTTTCATCTACCCGACCACTTGTTGCCTACTTGTTAGAGAAGGGCCATCGCAGAGAATGTATCTTCTTAAACCCATTCAACACTAATTTTAGTATATAGGGTGCTTAAGCAGTTCCTCACTTATTAAGTAGGTATTCATTTTGTTTTTGCTTTTGTTTTTCAGGCATACGCGAAGACTGGTGTTTCCTTTGTGAATTTCAAACCCATCTTGAAAGAGTAAGCCAAAGTTTGCAGGCATTTTCACCAACTAATATAATCTCTAGATTACCTAATATTGGTGGTAATCTTGGCTATGGGAGGCAGGAAGATGCTCATGAACTCATGAGGTAATCTTTATCTATTCTGATGGTTGTTATATTGAATACATTGTGAAAAGTTTTCATGAATCCTTTTGGTGTATGATGGTTGTCAAATTGTATTGATCTTTATTGTAATTTTTTTTTTAGGTTTGCCATTGATACAATGCAGTCAGTCTGTCTTGATGAGTTTGGTGGAGAGAAAGCAGTTCATCCTAGCTTTCAAGAGACAACCATTATTCAACATATATTTGGTGGTCAGCTACAATCTCAGGTTATACTTATTCTGGTTGAGTGCTTTGCTTTTTCTTTTCAACTCTATGATTTTTGTACTTATAGTGCTAAGTTACTTACAATTGCATGTACTTATTCTGATTCTTATAGTTATAGTTATAATTTTAGAATAGAAACAAAGAAAGAAGTGGCTCTGTTCTAAATTGAGTGATTTCTTACAGTTATATTTTCACCCCGTTAGTATCCTTCTAACATGTTTTCTTTGGAATGTTTCTAGGTGATTTGTACAAAATGCAATAATATATCAAATCAATATGAAAAAATGATGGATTTAACTGTTGAAATTCATGGGGATGCTTCATCATTGGAGGAATGCCTAGACCAATTCACCGTCAAGGAGTGGCTTCATGGAGAGAATATGTATAAATGTGATGGGTATGATTGCTTCCTCATTCTTATTAGGGATACATGATCTGCTTTTGAATGATCTGTACTTTTTTCATTGTCGATTCCATTCAATATTATATTTTACCTTTTGTTAGTTCTAGATTGTGTATTTGCTTTTTCCATTGTATGGTCTCTTATGATATATGATATATTGTTGCTCTTAACAGGTGCAATGACTATGTCAAGGCTTGGAAGCGTCTTACTGTTAAACGCGCTCCAAATATTCTCACAATTGCCTTGAAAAGATTCCAGGTTTCAGCTATACTCTTCTTATACTTTTTGCACTGTTAATTCTCATATTCCACTTAAAGTTGAACTTCTTGAATAACTTAGAATAAATTAAGAACCTGCATTCCAAAATAATGAAAGCATTACACTCTTGTAAATGGTAGTTGATTTCACGCTGGAAATACAGTGTGTTCATAACAATGGATTTGGGTCCGGAGCAATGAGTTATTTTGTAGCTCTTACCAAGTCCTATATATTTGTACTTTAGACAAGAAATCAATAACCAATATTACTTTAGTTATATTTATACTTGAGAGGTGAACTTGAGACTAGTGGATGCTGGTTAGATGATAAATTAGGGTTATAATAACATTCCCTATCAGATGGAAAGGTTTGTTTACAAACTGTGATGCATATCTAGGAATTCCTTCTGTTAATTACAGATGCTTAGGTATGGTAAGACTGTATGTTCCATAAGTAAGAACACTGTTTCCATGACCTTGGCTGATACTGGTTGGGTTGGTTTTTAAATTTTTAGTTAATTTACTGATCAAATTCTTGAGTGATTGATACTTGAAGTTTTACTTATCATATGATTACTCTGGTCATTACTGAAATTGATATGTTGCAAACATTTCAGAGTGGGAGGTTTGGGAAAATTAACAAGAGAGTAACGTTCCCGGAAACTTTAGATCTCAGCCCTTACATGAGTGAAGCGGGAGATGGTTCAGATGTTTACAAGCTTTATGCTGTTGTGGTCCATGTAGATATGCTAAATGCTTCATTTTTTGGTCATTACATCTGTTATATCAAGGATTTCCGTGGAAAGTGGTACAGAGTTGATGATTGTAAGGTGATTTCTCTCCCTCTCTCAGATAGTTGTAATTTGTTGATAACTATTGATCTCTGTTAATGGTTTTTGTGGATACCCAAGAAACCAGCTTCCTCTGGCTTATATTGTTACTTTTTTCAGGTTGCCACTGTTAATTTGGAGGAGGTGCTTTCTCAAGGTGCTTATATGCTTTTATATAGCAGGTGTGCATCTGTGTGTACTTTTACATGTCATTCTCAAATTTAATGTTATCTAGTAGCTGAGAAGAATGTGCTGTGTGGACTTTGGACTCAGGCTCAAACTGACATTGCACATCATATTTCTCTTGAGAAGCATTAAATGATTTTATTTGCCTGTTGTTGCACAGGGTTCAGGCACGATCATCTTGTCTAAAGACCCTTGAACCTCCAAAGAAAGAGGAGAATATGGTCAATGTTGAAGTAGAGCCTTGCCCAAAAGAACTTGTTGAATGTTCAACTACGGAATCTGCAGTTCCCACTCAGCATTCTGTTTCTATAAGAGAACATTCTGATGATACAGATGTTGCAAGTCTCAAGTTGCCATTATCTGTCTCAAAAGAGGTCCACATCTTTGAAAATGGTACGGTTAATTCTGGGTCAAGTCCATCTGTTTCAAGGGAGAATTCTAGTTGTGAGAAGGGTCCTTCTGATGCACTGGATTTAAATATGGTAAGAGGAGATCCAATTGGTATGGATATAGCTAATGGCAAGGTATCAGCATGCTCGGAGAAGGATCTCTCTTGTTTAGACCACAAAGCTGTAAAAGAGAATTTGGAAGATATGGATATCGATAATGGTGAGTCGAGTTCATTTGTTGCAGAGGAGATTGAAATTTGCAGGAGCAATGGGCTGACTTATGCAGAAAAAATCCCTTCTCCAGTTGAACATTTTGGCGTGAATGGTAACGGATTCCATAGATTAGAAAAAATTGATGACGGTTAAATAATTAAGGTGGTTCGCTTAACAATTATTATTTTGTTCATAATTCTTTAATGACCCCCTCATCACCAAAGGAAAAAGATTGAGCTGGGAATTTTTCTCTGGGTTTCACTATTTGCAGAAATCTCAGATTCTGTTCAACACTGTAGTTTAAGTCTTCATTCAGGTGACAGAATGTAATCGTAGGAACATAATGAGTTGGAATAGGAATTCTTTTTTCTATCTGTATTTTCAATTCATCTTATCTACGGACCATGCTGGAACATATAGTATTATCCCTTTTTTTTTAAAAAAAAAAATTTGGTTGACAGAACATGAAGCTTTTCATACAGTCTTCTTAAAACTTTTAGTTTGTACCTTGTGTAAGAATGAAACAGAACCATGAAATCAAAATGGAGAGAACATATAGTATTATCCCTTTTTTTTTTTAAAAAAAAAAAAATTTGGTTGACAGAACATGAAGCTTTTCATACAGTCTTCATAAAACTTTTAGTTTGTACCTTGTTTAAGAATGAAACAGAACCATGAAATCAAAATGGAGGGAAAAATAACGCTGCTAATGGAATTGGGTTAATTAGTGACATGAAACAATAGTCTAAATTATCAACTACCTATTAGTTTGACGGAGTGGAGAGATTTATGTTCAATGGAGTGGAGAGATTTATGTTCAATAAAGTTAAATTATATTTGAATAAAGTTAAATAATGAATTAAAATGATTAATGATATTAATCTGGTGCATTAAGAAAATAATAAATTAAAAATGGTTTATTTAGAATATTAAATACTTTATTTGAGGGTTAATCCAGCTGCAGTGGGGAAACATGGACTTAAAAATTTGTTGAAGGCAGCCCACTTGGAGACCCGAGCCTGGTGAAGGGAACGCATCGAGATCTCTGCGATGGGGGCCTTGGAGACCTTGGACTTTGAGGAACCAACATTTTGGTTTGTTTGGCGAGAAAAAAAGTGAATAAAGAAACAGAGAAAGTACAAAAATAGATCGCAATCAGCGGCTTTGGCTGGTTTGTCTTATATTCTTGTATTCTTGTTTGAGAATTGCTTGGCTTTGGGTCTCGAAGAATCTGGGCATTGACTTTGCAGACAAGCATTTGTTCACGAGTGGGAGGACCCAGATTCCTTAACGAGGCACACGGAAGCACCAAACCCAGTTTTCGGCTTTTGCTTTGCAAACTGCAAAGGTCAGCACCATCAACCACTTTGAGCCCTTTGACAATGTATTGTATTCTAATCCAACCCAAAGCCTTGTCATTTTGGCTTTGAAACCATGCTCGCTCCGATGCTCTTTCTCTTTCTTTTGTGTTAAAAACTCGGAAAAAGACGACTAAAGTGATAACAAATGCCACAGTTTTTGTTCGGGCTTTGGAATCCAAGGCCAAGAGAAGAGTGCAGAGTCAACTACCTCACTCTAGTCTCTAGCTACTTTCACACTGTGTGTGTATTCCTAGCAATGCCTAGTATGGAAAAAGCAATACGCTTCTTTCTTTATGGTTTATAATATACCCCTCGTGTGTGTGTGTGTGTGTGTGTATGTGTATGTGTGTGTGCGCTCTCTCTATGTACTACTGGGTCTCTAACAAGTGTCAACCCCTACAAAAGAGCTTGACAGGAAGCTTCCCACCTCCCTTCCTCCTTAGCTAGCTTTCTCTCTCTCTCTTTCTCTTTGTCTCTCTTTCTTTTTTTCTTTTCATCCATTTTAAAGAAAGCCAAAGAGATCCACCAGCCTCACTGCCTCAGTTACTCAAGCATATCACTCTCCCTGTCTTCCATTCAACCTCACGGAGCACAAGCACTGAAGCAGGAGGTACATTTTCTCCTCACTTCATCTTCTCTTTTTGTCTTCTTGCTGTTCATTGCGTCTGTGTTGTACTTTTAAGCATATATTCTTGTTCATGTTTCTTCAGTTATTGTGTTCGTGGGTCTGTTTAAATGTGACCATTTGATTCATTGGTCTATTTTGTTTGTAGTTGCTTCAAAGCTTCTTCTACTCTAAGTTTAACCCATATGGTCGAGATCTATTAATTTTGGATACCAAGTCCAATTTCATATGCTGGCTCTGGAAATTGAGCTTCATTTTCTGTTCCTTTACTTGTTCTCCTTCGAGTTTATTCTGGGTCCTCCTTATCCATTTGATTTCTGTCTTTAACAAATTTACCTGTCTCAATTGTGGTCGTTTTGACGAACCAGATGCATTTTCTCATGGGTGTTTTCAATCCCTCTTTGTTTCAACAAGCTCAATGCATCCCCATCTCTGGTTGCTTGCTTGTGAGTGTTTTTGACTATACTATGATTACCATCCTCAGATTTTCCTTCATATCTTCAAAGTTAGAATTTTTATTCCCTTGATTATATTGTTTCCCATTACATTATTGTGTATGTACTTGATTTGAGCCTTACTTTTCTGTGGTTCTATCTGATGGTCATAGATACATGTTTCACAAGTAACAGTATCATCCCTTTTGTTATTGCAGTTGTTTTTTCTCACCGATTTCTAGTTGATGGAGAAGGACAATTGCCCAACTTTTATGATGACTCGGAAGAGAAAATCCCAAGAAGATGAAAATTCAATTTCAAGCACCTTTCTCATGGATGAGCTCAATGAAGACCTTCTTGAAAGGGTCCTTTCATGGCTACCAACCTCTGCATTCTTCCGTCTTACTTCAGTGTGCAAAAGATGGAAATCAGTTGCATCTTCTTCCAGTTTCAAGCTTGCCTGCTCCCAAATTCCTTCTCGGGATCCATGGTTTTTCATGGTCGATCCCCTTCTCAATCGGTCCATTGTCTTTGACTCTGCTGAAAGAAGTTGGAAAAAGCTTAATCACCCACCTCTCCTCCAGTCCAACTGCAATTCCATGCCTGTTTCGGCCTCTGGTGGCTTGGTCTGTTTCCGCAATTCATCAGGCAATTTCATTGTATGCAATCCCATGACAGGGTCTTGCAACGAACACCCTCCAATTGATCCAACCCTGCAGAATCTCACCTTCCATGCCATTGTCATGAATTCATGTTCCAACTATGACCGGTCCTCTTACAACCTTATTGTAGTCTTTGGTGAACATCCAAAACTGTCATTCAGAGTGTATAACTCAGGCATTGGTTGCTGGGAAGAAGAGATTGCGTTGTGTAAAAAGTCTGATGATGACTCTACTGACTTCAGCTCAAATGATGACAATCCTGTGTACTTCCTCAGCAAGGCTGGAAATGTAGTGGCAACCAGCATGCAAAGAAGCCCATCAAAGCAATACTCATCAGTTATCACTAGCAAAGATGGTGAGGAGATAATCTATTTCCTCAGCTTCTCAGGGTCAGTTGTGGCTTGCAATCTGACCTCCAAGTGCTTCTCCGAGTACCCCAGGCTATTGCCAGTCTTCTTCGAGTACTCCATTGACTTAGTGGAGTGTGGAGGCAGAATTCTGGTGGTTCTGTTGTCGGAATTCTTTGAAAGCGCGAGCCTTCGGGTGTGGTGCTATGATGAAGATGTTCGATCTTGGCAACAAGTTGCAGCAATGCCTCCAGCAATGTCACATGAGTGGTATGGCAAGGATGTGGATATAAACTGTGTTGGGGCTGGTGACCAGATATTGATCTGCTTAAGCTCTGCCGAGATTTCTAGCTGTGTTCTGTGCGACTTGGGGACCAATGAATGGGTTGAGTTGCCCAAATGTTTTGTGGATGGTGAAGCCATAAAGTTCATGTCTGCTTTTTCATTTGAGCCAAGGATTGAGGCTTCTGTATGAAGAGTCCTCTACTTGTTTTTCTTTCCTTTTTTTTTTTTTCTTCTTATTCACTTAGCATGTATTTTAAATTCTATATGCATTGTTTAAGCATTTTAGCCAATGGAAATTGATTAAATTGTTTGGATTATTTAGTCCAATCCAGTGCACCGCACCATCCTGTAATGCTCTAGTGGATTTCTTTTATTCTCTTTAACCAAAAACAAATTGCTTGAATTGCAATTATTAGAAAATTACAGAGACAAAATTTGCATAAGCAAAAACATGTAATTGTGCCAAGGTAAGCACTAAGCAGCTTGTTACGACATGTACAATAAACGACAGGAACGAGAACGAGAGGAAGGACAAACAAGTGAACAGAATAACGTCATTACTGGTGTCGTTTTTTATTCTCTTGCTACTTACTGGTGTCGTTAAATGAGCGAATGAAAAGCTAGGCAACGTAGTAACGTGGCGCGAGATGATTGGGTGATAGAGAAAGAAAATCATGGGACGGTGCGAAGGCGATTAGTTTTGGACCTCCGTTCGGTGACCTCCTCGCCAAGCAAAGCTCGAGAAATATAAAGAGAAAATAGGTGTCAATTCAATTGAATTATTGATATCAGTCAAAATCAGACGCAGAGAAGAAGAAGATGGAGTTTGAAGACGAAAAGAGTTTGAAACAGAGATTGGAGGAGTTGCAGAAGGACTTGTCCAAGAAGCAAAAGTTCGAAGCCGCCGTCGCCTCCCTCAATTCGCTGCTCCGCGACCGCTATTCCACTGCTTCCCCCGCGCTTCGCAAATCTTTTTACTCCGTGATTTGCCGGGTCGTGACGGTCTTGAAGACCCGGTACACGTCGCCGGGTTTCTGGGCAGCCGGGCTCGGCCTTTTCCAGCTGGCCCAATCCCTGGTCTCCGATCCTTCCGAGAAGGCCCACTTGCTCGCTTGCATTGCCGACGCCAAACAATTCGTTCATCAAGAAGACGACCCTCCCCAGCCCTCCCAAACCCCATCGAATCAGGGTCTCTGATCTCTCTCTCTATCCCTCTCCGAATTACAGAAACCCCATTTCAATTTCTTTATTAATTTTTGTTTTGTTTTTTAAGGTTATCTTTTTGAGGGGCATTTGACGGTGGATCGTGAGCCACCGCAGCCGCAGTGGCTGGTGCAGTCGAATCTGTTGGCCTCCGCCGCCTCGCTTTTCACGGCGGAGTCTTCAAGGCAGAACCCGATTGAACTCGAAAACGACGACAACAACTCGGAAAGCGCGGTGAATCTGCTCCAATCCCTGATCAACAACCTGGACAGCGTTTTGCCCGCGGGGGTTCTGGAGGATGTGAGGGCGGGCCCGAGAGTCCCGCCCGCTAGCAAAAATGTGGTGGCCAATCTTCCGGTGATTACGATTACAGAGGAAGTCCTGAAGAAGCTCGGAGAAGACGCCGACTGCGCCATTTGTAAAGACAACTTGGTGGTCGGTGACAAGATGCAGGAGTTGCCTTGCAAGCACACTTTCCACCCTCCCTGCCTCAAGCCATGGCTGGTAATTAGCGTTAATTTATTCTCATTTGATTATAATTTTGAGTAACTAAAACGATGTTGTTTTTGGGTTTTTGGTTGTGGCAGGATGAGCACAATTCTTGCCCAATATGTAGACATGAGTTGCAGACTGATGATCATGCATATGAGAGCTGGAAAGAGAAGAAGAAGGAGGCTGAAGAAGAAAGAAAAGGCGCTGCAAATGCGGTTCGAGGTGGTGAATACATGTATGTTTAGAAGACAAATTTGTCACTTCGCAGCAGCGAGATCTACTTATGATTATTTTTTCATTGCATAAAATTGGCATGGCTATGAGTCCAACTGGGTGAAGCTGTATCTGATATAATTGTGTTGTTTTAGATGATGATGTTATGTATGTTGGTATCCTAGAAAATGATGAATGTCTTATGGTGCATGCAAATTGCAATGGCTTTCTTAGCACCGATGACAATGAGATAGTGTGAGTGAATTTTGTGTTACCAATTGGAAACTTTTTCTTGCCTTGCCGGCAAACAGGCCTCTAAAGGCTTTAGACATTTTTCTTCAGGGCTTTGTTTTGTGTTGTAGCCTCATAGATTGTGCCAACTGTTCAATCTAGCACAATGAGTCCCCCAGCTCAGTGGCTAATGTTAATTAGATCCATTGAATGTCCATTAGTTGCTTAACAAATAAACAAAATTAACGACAAGAATTTAATTAAATTGGAAAATTTCTACAATACCACCATCCCAGTCAATCAGATTGGCGTTATTGATTGATTTCACGTGGTGGGCATTCATTTTGGGTTACAAGATTAAAGCCAACAAAGGAGGAAAACAAACAAAACGAGCCCAAATAAAATGGTGGACCTACCAGACATGAGATCTAATAATCTATATAACTATATACTAATTCAATTTTGGATGTAAATGATGTAAAATATTGTGGTCGTCGAAAAAGCCCATTTTTATGAAAGCGTGGCACAACCGTTGGACATAAAATATAGATTACTGTACTGGTTTTGGTTTTTCCCTCATTAGCATTTAGAAGCACCAAAACCCATTTGCGTTTACTATGGAAGTGGCCACTTGTTTCTCTTCCTCCTCCCCCTCTTCCCGCTTGGCCACCAAATTTGGAAGCACAACCCAAATCAACAGTCATGGTTGCTTCTTCGGATGTGGTGGGAGATGGAGTTCTAGAGCAGTGGTACTCGCTGGTGGCTCAGCCTCAATCTCCACCAAGATTCAGATGGCTGCCAATGGATATGTGGGTCCAGGCACCTCCACCAAAAACAACCCCACCAACAGAATATACACTCGCAGCGATTCCTGTTTGGTGATTCCTCCACCCACTGGCAAGAAGCCACGTGCTATCATCAAGTTCTTGGGTGGTGCCTTCATCGGAGCTGTTCCCGAACTCACCTACAGGTCCCAAATCTTTGTTTTTGTTTTTATTTTATTTTTATTTTATTGTTGAGTCCCTGGATTCAAGTGAATTCATTGTTGTGCTTGTAGCTATTTAACTGAGCTATTGGCAAAGGATGGGTTTCTTGTTATATCAGTGCCTTACAATGTCACCTTTGACCACGTCCAAGCTACCCAACAAGTCTATGAGAGGTTCCATGCCTGCTTGGACACCATCTTAGCCTCTGGATTGCCCCATGCCAATCTATCACCTGCCCAACTAGCTGACCTGCCCCTTTTTTCTGTTGGGCACAGGTAATTCAGTTGAGAGTGACTTCAAAGTTCATTATCAATTCATGGCAGCATTGAGTGCTCTGGCAGTGACATATATCTATGTGCTTTTAATAATTTGTAGCAATGGTGCACTTCTCCAAGTACTCGCAGGGTCCTATTTCTCTGATAAAGTCCCAAAGGTTTGGTTTGTTTTTACAAGCCTTCTTGATAAGTTGATTTATTGAGGATTGTTGTTTCATCTTAAGTGATTCAAGAAATTCATTGAGTTTGACAAGCAATATTGTTGTCTCCTGTGGTAAGGCCAATGCCATAATCTCGTACAACAATAGACCAGCAACAGAGGCTGTGCCTTACTTTGAGCAGGTAATTCATATATGTGCCTGCTTCCTACCACATATTAAAATTTAGGGATATATAGTGTCCTAAAAATTGAAAATGCTATATAATTATGCAGCTGGGACCTTTGGTTAATCAGATGGTGCCTATTGTAGAATCATCTCCAGTTCCTTCAATGGCTAGAACTGCCTCAGGTAGCTCCCTGACTTGCTTACACCTGATTTAGTTGTTATTGTTTGTTCTTGTTTTGCTATATGGATTTCATATTGGCTTACGTACAGGATTACATCTTACTTTCCCCTTTGTGAGCTAGTGACAGTACCTTATTTGTTGATGCCTTGAGGATGATATTCTTAGCTTGGAGAAATATGAACTTATTTCTATTTACAATCATTGTAGTTCATTTGGTTGCATTGAAATATGACAAATGAAAAGAATTTAGGTACCTTAGTTCAATCTCATCTACTTTGATTTGTCATGTCAGAGCCAAATCGGGTGCTGATATCTTATTTTTATGGTTTAGTATGTATTGGTTCATTAGAGTAAGTACTGAATCCTAATTATTTTTTTCTATTATCTTCTTCCAATCCTTTGAATTCCTTTAAACTGAATTACTGAATTTTAGTGGTATACTATGTCATGGGTTGTGTGTGTGATACATATGTTTCTTTCTGATGCTCCCACTTTTCACCATTGCCTATATCTAGGGGATGCATGGAAGGCGCTGGTTGATGCAGCTAGAGCAATGCTACCCGACAATGAGCAGGAAACTCTAAGTTCACTGACTAAATTTGTTGACCAGTTGCCTTCAGTGCTAAATGAGGTATTTTATTATATTTATGGTACTTCTGAGAATGCATTAGGCAGCTAATCGCATTGCCTGTATGAATCATTGGTCTGCCTCACTCGACTTGCAATGGGCCCTTGAATTGAACTATTCTAGTAGATGAGGATTCTTTTGGGTGCGGTGCATTTAATCTATAGCGACTTTGTCATGAATTGTTAGAAGACTTGCCTAGTGCATAACTATAAAACCTAGTTTTGTTGTATTTTTGGTTGGCTGGGCAGAAATCAACCCTTGTGCTTCAACACTTCATATTGGATTGTAATTATGTGGATTTGAGCCGAATTCTATAAAAAGTCATAATTTTTCTGTCAGGTAACCCAAGGGATATCGGAATTTAAGCCAAGACCCTCTGAAAATCGTGATTTCTTTAAGAGCTCATACAACGTCAAACACACACTGCTGGTATGCATGATGTCCCACTATTCTGAATCATGATGAAATGGACGACAATGATTTATTCTCTGGTTTAAGTATTGTTTGCGTTTTAGGTGAAGTTCAATTTTGACGCAATTGATGAGACGGATGTTCTTGAAGAGACATTGAAGCCTCGTGTGGAATCTATTGGTGGGACATTAGAAAAGGTCGAATTAAGTGGTAACCATATCACACCATGCATACAGGTGAACTTATTCTCAATTTTATTTTAGTTTTTTTTTTTTATGTTTTTCCCTCTGTAAATTTTTGCCATCTTTTGCAGAATCCATCATTTTGAGTGAGGCTGGTAGTTTGGTCGATGTCATTCATTTACACATTTCAAAAGCTAAATAAGACAACCTTTCCAACCTCTTAACAACTCACTCACCCATATTCAACAATTTTATTTTTTATTTTTTATAAAGAAATAAAAAAGAAAAACATTATACATGAATAGTTTTTAAAGCTAATTTTCTTTTTCCTCTGGCCTGATCAGGAGCCTAAGTGGCAAGTAGGATACTTGTACACTCCAGCAGATGCTATTGCTCAGGGTCTTAAAACTCTTTCACTGAATGACATTAGAGTCCTATCCAGAACTATAATTCACTGGTTGAGACGCTTTGAAGATTGAGGTGCTAAAGTTTCAAAGAAAGTTATGTTTTAGAGTTCACACGATTAGCACGAAGAGTGCAACACACAGTTTTTAGCCCACTTGTATAGAATGTTTGGTTACTTATTGAGTCTTGCAGTTTGTATGTTGTAAAGTTCATGTTACCATCAAGTCTTTCATTTTTGCATTGGGAATCAAACAGATCTCCCCCAGAATCCCAGTTAGTAAGTTTATCTGTAAATCAAACACTAAGGCCAGTTTGTTATGGCCTCTGTATTTTTGTTGCACGCATATAATGAAAGCTTAGATTAACCAGTAAACTATAATCACTGCCATGGAATTCTATATGGAATCTTAAGTAATACACTAGTTAGATGAAAATCTTTATTGGTGTAGGCCTGTTAGGATACGCCCAAGCTCTCTTTCATTGTCAGCGACTCGCTACGCTGTGTAGTGAGATACTATATATTTTGCAGCTTCCTCTCTTTCAATGCGTGCCCATTCAATTGAATTTTCATCCAAGACTTTCCTTTACAAAAAAAGTTCCATTTTCTATGCGAACTATATTATGTGCATCTTTTACTCTTACAAAGTCAAGTCTTTCTTTTGGGTCACAAATTTTACCAAGATATATATGACTTTAAATGGGTTTTTTTTTTTTTATAAAAAAAAAATTATACGAGTTAGGTGTGTTCCCGAAGCAAAGAGTTCATGATATCTCGAACTCTTGCAATTCACGGTATATATCCAATAAAATTGACTTTTATAGAGTGGCTAGTGAAAGGGTAGCTGCTTTTGTAAGATTTGGAATATCATTTTTTTTTTTTTTCTGATATTCATGAAGAATATATATCATGCTACGAAAAATCTTGTGTTCATATATATGCATTCTGATGGGCAGCCCGTTGTTTTGTTTTAATTATGCATGCACCTTCTGTTACTTTTGCATGCATGTCACCAACAGCCCCTTATCTTGTGCTCGCATTTAATCATAATAATTCAGCCTCCCAGTCATTTAAAACAAGAGCATATTATTATTATTATTATTACTGTTTTTATGGCTTGTTCTCATCACAAATTGATGATAACGATGATGGATATAACTATAAGTAGATAAACATGAATCTATTTGGAAGTTAGAAGAATGGGCGGACTGACTGCATGCATTCATGGTCTATGGACCTCAAAATTTTTAGTTTGGGCCATAACCATATAACCATAGGTAGCGTGAGGTTGAAGTCATGGAGGATTGGTTTTTCTTGGTTTTTATTGGTCGCAACTTGTTCTTCTGAACCATAACCAAAGGCCAAGGCAGCTCCGTTGAATTTTGATGCTTTTTTGGTCTGATGACCGAGAGAGAGAGAGAAAGAGGGGTAGGTAGTAGTAGTGGTAGTAGTGGTAGTAGTGGTAGTAGTGGTAGTAGTGTGTGTTGTTGGTGGCAGATTAAAAATTTGATGGTCCACCGCCACCCCCACTTAAAGCGGAAAATGACCATACAAGTTGGGGGTTTAAATACAAGATCTGCATTCAGCAAAGCGTGTAAGGGGCTACCCCCTGCATCCTCTGAAACCTGAAAGGTCCCTTGCGCCATTAAATCATCGACTACTTCCAATTTCATTTTACCACATTCAATGCCACTTCCATTATATCATCTTCAGCATCCACTGTCAAACTAACATTTTCACAGTCACACCACCATGCTCCATGGTAAATGCTAAATTACTAAATTGGGTTATTTATTGAAGCCGCAGGCTTTTTCGCCCAGCTGGGCCAGGGTCATTTGCTCTGCCTATTTCTGGTTCCTTTCGTTGCTTCCCACGTGGCAAACTCGCTCTGATTGGAGCCTTGAACCTCAACCCACGTGGCATCATCAGTGTCAGCACCCTCAGTGGCAAATAGCCGTTTGATTACGACTCGTCACATCATGTCCGTCAGTGTTTTCAGGCGGTCCCACGCTTCTCTAAGCTGGAAATGAATCACACCACCATCCTTAATCCTCTCTTCCTGGAAAAGAAAAATACAATGCTAAATTGTAATAAAATTATTGTGAAGGAGCAGGAATAGTGGCACTAATAACTTGGCATTCCAAATTAATAAGGAAAATATTACTTTCTCATGGTGGTATTTACTAATATAAGAATGAAATTATTTTTCTGGCCTAAATTTCACGAGTCGGGCCTATTAGTTATTCAATAAGTTTTGTAACTCACAATCACCCACAAGCACTGAGATTAGTGAATTTCATAAATTAAAATTATTTTTCTGGCCTAAATTTCACGAGTCGGGGCTATTAGTTATTCAATAAGTTTTGTAACTCACAATCACCCACAAGCACTGGGATTAGTGAATTTCATAAATTCACTAAAAGTGCATGCACAGAGAGGAATTATATGTGGGCATATAATTTATTATTCAGATGATGCCCACAAGCACTGAGATTAGTGAATTTCATAAATTCACTAAAACTGCATGCACAGAGATGAATTATATATGGGCATATAATTTATTATTTAGGTGATGAGCTAGCTCTTTGATAGAAAAAATATTATATATTCATATATGATCGTAATACTATGGATGTTATTATGTTGCGTGAAATTATACACACGTCAATTATTGATTAATTATTGATCAAAAGTTGTTTCCTTTCTTCTAAAAAAAAAAAAGTAGTAGCCTAGTAGGTACATTAATTATCCAAGTCAGATTTGGGAGCAATTATTATATGTTTATCCTAAAAATAAAATGAGGTGAGACCGTGAGAGGGAGGAGGGCCTGAGGAGAGACGAAGTTGAGTGGAATAGTGGTGCAACTGTGCAAGCGCGAGTTATGTAAAATTCAAAGGCCCGTTTGTTTTACAGGACTGTCTTGGCATGGACTAACTATAGGGACTGGCATGGATTAGCTTGGCATGGACTAAGTTAGCTAAGAACTGTCTTAAATTATTGATTAATTATTGATCAAAAGTTGTTTCCTTTCTTCTAAAAAAAAAAAGTAGTAGCCTAGTGGGTACATTAATTATCCAAGTCAGATTTGGGAGCAATTATTATATGTTTATCCTAAAAATAAAATGAGGAGAGACCGTGAGAGGGAGGAGGGCCTGAGGAGAGACGAAGTTGAGTGGAATAGTGGTGCAACTGTGCAAGCGCGAGTTATGTAAAACTCAAAAGGAGTGAAATGAAGTCAATACTGAAGACGTTTTATTTTTCACACGCACAGAGAGAGCGAGAGAGAGAGAGAGAGGTGCAGTGTGAATGGAATCCAAAGAGAAAAAGAGAGATCAGAAAGAGGGCGGTTGGATTTGGTGGGTGAATGTGATTCGTCAAAAGCCATCTGTTCGATATTTTATCTTCAAGAGAGAGAGAGAGACACACACACACACCTGCACCTTCTGCTAAGCAAGGGATTGGTGGAAGCTGGCTGCTCGGTTTTGGTTTTATCAGAAAAACTCACTCATCATCACTCATCAGTCATCACTAAACAAAACCCCATATGCATCCATCCATCCATTCAGCTTTGATGTTATCCACAAACACCGCACAAAATAAAGAAAAAGGTCTGTTTCTCCCTCTCTCTCATACCTTCCAAATCATTATATATGCCTTTATTTATTATTATTTTATCCACAATTTTATCCCATTTATTATGTGACTTATTATATCCCTTTGTTTTGTACCACTTGTAAATTCTCTTCTCATATTGTCATTCTAAGTTGCACAGATATGTTAAATTTGCATTCTCCGTTTTCTGTATGGTTTAAGCATATGTTTGATCCTTCTGCTCAGCCTATTAGAATATGTTTTTCATTAAGCACCTACTGAAAAATTGCTCCAAAATCAAGTTAGTTTGTATGTATGGCTTTTGACTCTTTCTAGTGCTTTCTTTTGTTAAAGTTTAGGACTTGAGGTATTGCTTAACTTCATTTACTGGTCCATTTACTGGTTTTACTTGTTCAATATTTGCTACTGATTAGTTAAATATTTGCTTTTTGATTGAGAAAATGGTAGGCTTGTACATTTTTTTTCAATTAAAATGATTATTTTACTCAATGACGTGAGTGCTTGCGTAGCTTATCATATGTTCCACTCTCATCCATTCTGCCATATATGTTTGTTAGATGTTTGACGGCAAGACAAATTATGTTCCACACATGAAATAAGCTAACAAATTATGTAGGAAAAAAAAAAAATCAGTAATTGTAACCCTGTCTTTTGGTACAAGTAAAGATTTCTACTTTTATGACATTACTAGCTACTAGCAGCAGAGCAACTGGAATGAAATGGTGGTGTAGGATGGACTTAACTCTGTAGATGGTGGAATGGCATTTTCTTAACTCTCTAAATATACGGAGTTAGTGATAGACATACATTATGCCCTCATTTGCTGTTTAGAATTGGATTAGATAGGTTAGCTGACTAAATATAAGGTATCTTGAAGAAAGAAACGGAGGCTAACAAATAAATTTTGTCTAAGTTGAAGGAAGAAGATTGAAAGGGAAAAGTTTCTCTCATGACTGATCCATCTTCTTTCTTCAACTTTGACAAAAGTTAGAAATTAGTATCTATATCTTCATCCATATAATTTAACCTATAATATCCAATCCTAGACACCCAAACATGGCCTACAATTTCATGATAGCTAAGATAAGCTTATTGAAGAAAAAACTTTGAGCTAGATGCAGAGAAAAAAAAGTAAAACTTACAAAACTTATGTTAATTCTGAAATTGAGTTGTCATGTCATATGAATCATACCATCTTATCTTTTACACATCTGGTGCATGAAGCACACTACTTGCAGACTCTTACAAGTTGCATCTCATTTAAAAAGACTAATTAATCAGCTGGTTTACTATGATAGCATTAGCATAGGAACTAACTTATGAAAATTTTATACATTGCACATTGTTATTGTTAGATTCATCTCTTAATTTATGAAATCACTCAATTGACAATTGCTGGTTAAGAAAGCATAAATAAGACAAATATGGGTTTTCAGTCTTAAGATGAAACTTGCATTCACCAATATCTGTTTATAATGTTGCATATTCTTATGTTGTTCTGCATTTAATGGCCTAAGAAGACATTTCTGACAGAGTCAAATGGTACCTGTAAGTATTTGAACAGATATTGAGATTTTCCCTTGGGGATATTGTCTCAACAATTGTAACTGCCAGTGCTGAAAAATTTGCTCCTCATCTACACTACAGTGTTGAGAACAGAGGATGTCAGTTTGAAAATTTAAAAATAAATATGATTCTTGATTTTAGTTCAGTTTTATTAATTCTAAGTTGTATGGTTGGTTTGTTTAGGCATATGCAAGTAAGTGAATTATCTTCTTTAGGCTTCAATTTCACTGTGATTGCTGCCTGTAAACTCTGCTATGAGGCACAGAAGCCATGCCTCTGTCACCACCAATAAGAGAAAAGAATGGCAGTGAAAAAATTGATTAGAAAAGGAATTAACAAAAATAAAATAAAAATAAAAATAAGAGCTAATAATTTGAGGGAAAGGATTGGAGGGAGGAGGTATGGAGCATTTCTGTCTTTAACATGCTGTGCAATGCCTTTGCAAAAGCCAAAAGGTCCAAGTTCTTTGTTTCATGAACAGACTCAAATCATGTTGAACAACTTGTTTAAACAGAAAATTTGGATGGTTTCTTTTTTCTCACTAAAATTGGGATATATAATAGAAGCTTACAACAGTAATGGAGATTCTTCTGTCAGTCTCTTTGTAGGCTGTTGCTGACGTTTTTAGGAGTCTGGTCCCATTTTACATGCAGACAAGACACTAGAATACCCGTCAAATTGTTTTATGCCTAAAATGTCCTCTGAGTCTTGAGTAATTACTAGTAAATCAGAAATGTAAAGGAAGTTGCTGCTACATGATGTCATTGAAATTTGTGATTTCTTTTTCCTGTTTAGACATATTTATTAGCACACGTTATACAACAAGTGTAGAGAGGTGGTTTACATATTTGGTGAATTTATGTCCTTATGTTTCATGCATGCCAAGTCTACTCCATCTGTTATCAGTTTTATGACCAATCTTCCAAAACATTCAAAAGTCAAATTTAAGAAAATAAATATTTTCCGTGAGTAGGCTGTGTGAAATAAAGTCCTAATTGTACACGGCAAATATCACTGCACAATGATATGCTTATCACATTAGAGTTTGTTCTGTTAGGCTTCATTTATTTACCATCATTTGGACTAGGTTTCTGACTCTGTTTAAGTACTGATTTGGTGAGAATATATATGCTTACTTTATTTTTAAGAGTGTTGTTGTAATTGCAGAATTTTTATTTACAGAATTGTTTCACTTCATATCAGACTATATATCTCACTCAATTCACCCCACTTGAACTAAGACTATGGCTACTTAATTTGCTGTCATTTCATATCATTTAACTTAAGATTTATGTATTACTTTGATTTCGCACTGTATAAGTGTGAAAAGGCTATATGTAGTCCTTTTTTTGAAGTAAGCAAAGTTAGATAGAATAGAACTAGGGGTTTATTGAACAAAAAGAGACCAACATATATGTATCTTTAGTGGCAATTACTGTTGAATAAAAGAAGGGTAACTTTTATTAAGGCCAACCTTCCTAACTACCCATTTAAAGCTGGTAATAAAAAGGTAACAAATGAGGTTTGCCAAATCAGAGAAAAATCCAAAAAAATTTAAAAACCCTAGACTGTCCCCAGCTATTTATAACATCCAAGAGGCCCTTCTCTGGATCAACCTGTGCTTATCTGCATAGGGAGTGTACTTTGTTCTTCAGAATTTAGGAAAACCCATGATTCTCCCAACCCACCCACCTCTTTCTGAATTCCATTCATAACCAAATTGAGAGCTAGAGAGGGAGATGAGGCGGCAGGGTCGATCCTCAAAGCAAGATACTAAACAATTAATGGAAATAGATAAACTCAGTAAGCTTAAAGAGGAGCCTCATCATCTTTCTGGTGCTTACATCCGTAGCCTTGTGAAACAACTCACCTCTTCAAGAACCAAAGACCCCATGAACAACCCCAAAGACCAAGAGTACTGTGGTGCTGACACTGATGGCCAAAACTTTACCAAATTTGGTGAAGGTTTTAGTGAAAGCACCCAACAACAACAACAGCAACTACCCCATCATCAGCCTCAACAACACAAAAAACAAGTAAGGAGGAGACTCCACACCAGCAGGCCTTACCAAGAAAGGCTCTTGAATATGGCTGAGGCTAGGAGAGAGATTGTCACTGCCCTCAAGTTTCATAGGGCAGCTATGAAACAAGCCAGTCAACAGCAGCAACAACAACATCAAGAACAAGAACAACAAACACCGCAATCACAACAAGTACTGCAGCCTCAACTACCCCATCCTCGTTTTGAACCAGAAGGAAGGTTTAAATCTAGGAGAAATCCGAGAATATACCCATCAAGCACAGCTAATTATCTTGAAAATCTTCCTTACTCATCCAATTTTCCTCCTCAACATCGTCATCAATATCCCTCCGTTCCAAATCAATTTTCCTGGGCTGCTTCCACAATTGCCCCTACACCTTTTTCTGAAAATCTAGATTTCCCACTTCCAAACCAGACCCTTGGCCTGAACCTCAATTTCCAAGATTTCAACAACATAAATACTAGTACTCTTTACCACAACAGCAACAGTCCACCATTTTACTCAACCTCAACCTCAGCCTCAGCCTCAATCTCAGCTTCATCACCATCATCATCTTCTTCCCCCAGTCTTTCTGTTGCTACTGATCAGGAAATTCCTGGCTCAGCTGCAACATTATCACAGATGATGGAAGTGGGAGCCCCTGCAGCTGCTGATGTCATTGACTATGGTGGTGTCACAATTAGTGGTGGAGGACTGGGATTGCATGCAGCAATGGATGATGAGGAGATGGCAGAGATCAGATCAATTGGGGAACAGCATGAGATGGAGTGGAATGACACCATGAATTTGGTAACGTCAGCATGGTGGTTTAAGTTCTTGAAGACCATGGAACTTGGTGGAGGGCCAGAACTGAAGGCTGAAGATGATGATGGGTGCCATCATCCATTTGATGAAGCCATGGAATTTCCAGCCTGGTTGAATGCAAATGAGAGCTACTTTCAACAGCATTTGAATGATGACTACTCAGAAGACTATTTCCAAGATCCTGCCTTACCTTGGTAAGAAACCAAAAACAAATTTCAGAAAATGTTTTTTGTTCCATGGCTTATTCTGTACCATAAGGGGCATCCTTGTTTTTTTTTAAGTTAATATATTTTGAGTAATTGCATCCTTAGAATCTGTTTTGTTTTGTCCTTTTCTCAAAATTAGTAATTGAATATCTGAACCTCACCGATTGCCATAATCTTCGTTGTCATCACTGTGGGATGGCCGCTTCTTTTGCCTTTTTTGTCAGCTTGATCAATACAACTGAGAGAGCTGTGTTGAGTTGAGAGTGTGTGAGTTCAATAATTCAATTTGATAGGAAGAGCCTGAGAATTTTTTCCTTTTTTACTTTTCCTTGAGTTTGATGGGGAGGCCCAATGATACAAAATTGTCAAAGTTGTGAGGATTGGCCCAACAGAGTTTTGGTAGAACAAAAAATTTAGGTCGTACATACATCATACATGCCCCATGTCAGATTATCATGGGCTTTTCTATAAAGGCTGCGTCAGTTTGACAAACTCTTCTCATTCTTTCTAACTTATTTTAGTTATTTTTATGTTGTTTGCTTTGTAGAAGAAAATTTAATTTATTGCCTGCCCGTACAATGATTCAAGGCATTTGATAAGTTTACTAATTCATTTTTTCTTGCTCTGTTTTCCACTGTAATTTTGTGACATACAGCATGGACATTGGAGAAATTGAAGGTATTGATGGAGAGTGGTTAGCTTGAGCATGACAAAGGATTGATGTGTTTTTGTTATATCAAATCTTTGGCTCTTTTTTTGTTATTAATTCTTTAAATACTTTTTTTGTTTCCTTTTCATCTTGAGGATATAATAAAAGGCTTGCTAAAATTATTAATTAGGCAGGCCATAGAGGAAAATAATGAAGGAACAGAGGAGAGTATGATTTTTCTCCTTTCTCAGTTTGATATATATTGAGAACTTCTACATAGCTTTTTCCTCTTATCAATCTCAATCTTTTAAGTTTCAGGGATGTGCTTCATATAACCCTGCTATCTGCTATGGCCTGCAGCTTCTTGGACAGCCAAAAATCTATAAATAAATAAATAAATAAAAACCTGGGAATTTTGCCTGCTTCTACATATAACAATTATGAAATCAGGAAATAGTTGACTTTTCCAGTGCTACAGTGCTACTCTTTTCTTTAAGCAGAGGATGTTTGGATTGAAGTTGAACCCTGCAATAGCCTAATAGGTCTTGTGGGTCAAACAGCTCGCAAAAGCTTACCCATTCCTTGCTTGACTCAATCGCAAGAAAAAGGTCTCTAAAATCATAAATATTCATTTGCATTTTTTATTACTTTATTGATCAAATAGCTTAACACAGCTTATGAATAATATGGATATAAGAAAATAAATGCTTAGATCAGCTTATGGGATAAGCCTAAAGCCTAAAAATAATTAATATAAGATTAATTAATCCTCTTCTTCATTGTAGTCTCGGCTGTTATAAGGGCTGAAGGCCTCTTCAAACCAGTTACTTTTCCTCCAGGAATCCCATCCCATCTCTTCACATATCTCATCGCTGTGGTTGATACTGAAAGTGGAAATGCAGTGTCTCTTGTAAAACCGAGTCGTCTTCTTCATCACCTCCATCTCTCGGCTTATCTGTCCAAGCATTTCTTTCACAGTGGGAAGCTTGAATTCATTGTCAACCGCTCTCGCTAGCCATTTGCACCGCAGCTCCGCTGTGTGCAGATTGGAAACGCTCTCTATGAACCCGACAAATGCCATGTTGGGAATCAATGGATGGATTGTACCCCTTAGAGAGAGAGCATGTGTAATCATTCATATATATTAATAATGGAGATTATGTACATACTACCACTTGTAATTTAATTAAATAAGATTTGCAAGTGTTTGATTTTACAGAATATATATTATAGTCAATGTTAGTTGATGTTAACAATATAATATGTCAAACTGTTTGATAAAATAAAATCGACTAATTATAATACTCAATGTTGGTTTTGTATGGGGTACCTGTACAAGGGCATAGTCCCAGAAGAGTCAACTGTGAGGCTGCGGAAAGGCTCAGGCAACAAATTTTGGAGCTTCTTCTTCCCATCATAACCAGTAGCAAGAAGCACAACATCAGCCTCCAATTTGGTGTTGTCTTCAAACTCAATTCCTCTGTTCCAAAACCACCACTTTGATGCCCTTTTGAACACTATCTTACCCTTGTCTGCCTCCGCAAAGAAATTCTCTGGCAAAATAGCCATCTGGCAAGAAGCATAGTCCTCCACAAATGGGTGTTCTGGTTTTAGTCCGTATTTCACAAGGGGAAGCTTCCACATTAAGTATGACTCTATGAACTTGGAAATTGCCATCCTCTGTTTAGGAAACAAGCCAACATATAGTTTGAGTAATGATGGTTTTGATCAATATATATATTACATTATAGTTAGTGCAAAAATGGGTGAGAAATGTGAATTTACCATAGGCGAAAAAAGAAGGCAGAAGAGGGCTTTGAACAAGCTCTGGTTTGGCCTTTCATGGAGGAATTGAGAAGACCTTGTTGAATAAAACAAGAAAAATGGCAAACCCCATATCCAATAAGAAGGAACAGTCCAATGCAAAGTCCTTATCACCATTGTGCATGCTTGCCCATCTGGTCCTGTAAGACCACCACAATGAAAGGAAGCAAACCAAAAATGCCATTTTTTTGACAGTGGATTTAAATTTAACTAAGGCATATACAATTTATGTTTAATTAATGGTGCTGAGCACACATTGAGGTTGATACAGTGATGCTGATTTTGGTTAATTATTAAAGGTTGGTGCTACTACTATAGAACAAGCTATAATTGGTAATACGCAGATAGCGTGTGGTCAACTGAGTTTAATATGTTGCTAGTGTCACTTTTCATACTGAAAGTTTCGACCAGCTTGACCATTCTGTCCCCCCTAGGGAAATAGCATAGATAATGATTCAATTAATATTAATCATTTATATTTATATGATTAGGATTGGGTTTTATATTTGTATTATACCTTGGTTTGCCTCGGCGCACTCCATTGCCAAATCAATTGCTGACTTCTTGTAGCCCACAACAGCAACCTTCTTCCCTTTAAGTAGCTCACGAGCCTCTTCTTGGTCAAGCTTAGAGTAATCCATGGAGTGCATGACTTTCCCTTGAAATACTTCTTGACCTTTATTGCGCGGGAAACTTGGCATTCTTGCCATGTCTCCATATTTCCCAATGCACACTACTATAAACTCGAAACCATACCACTGCAAAATAGGAACATTAAGCATTTAATCAGTCAAAACCCCAAAACTAAATAAATCAAAGTTTACGTATTTACAAATTAATTAATGTAACATTTGCTAACCACATTGTTGATTACGTTTCTTACATAAATATGTTTTGTGTGAATATTATACAAGTAATTTCATCATTTTTTGAATCGGAAAGACGCCTACGGGCCATTAACCTTTACATGCAATATCAGTCATGCAAACTTTATGAGAAAAACAAGAAGCATATGCATGAAGATGATAAAAAGTGGTGTAAAACCCAATTCTTAGAAAATCCACCTGAACGGTATTTGGGTCATTGGAGATCTGAACAGCGACCTCCCAAACGGGACGGCCATTCAAAAGACTCCCATATTCTCCGGGATTCGACGTCACCGGGAATTGGATGGTTTTGATATTACGATCACCAACATAACGTATTTCCACCACCCTTGAATTGAACTTGACGTACTTGAAGAGGTCAAAGTGAGTGGCATAGCCATACAAGTAGTCTAAAACCTCTACATGGGAAGGGAAGGTTGAGTTGTCTCTTTCAGCCCAAGGGTAGTCAGAGAATTCGAAATCACAACGAGGGGTTTGGAGTTTAGTGGAATTGTAGGAGCAGTGTTTCCAAACACCCCCAATTGAATCAGTGGCCTCAAAGACCACTGGACTGTAACCTGAAAGCTGTTTGGCGGCTGCAATTCCGCTAATACCAGCCCCAAGGATACCTACTTTGGACTCTGAGTGAAGAAGGTGGGTTTGCTTGTTGTGAAGAGCAGCCATATTGGTGTATAGCTAGCTAGGTTGGACAATAATGTTTAAGCTGGCTGGCTAGAGATTACTATGAGTTTGTAATGAATTTTTGCATGTGTAGGTACTCTCCAAGGAAGGTATTTATAGGGATGAGAAGATGACTTTTTCTTCTGCTAACCTTAGTCAATCATATACTACGTACTACCATCAATTAATTGTTATATATTATAAATGTTGTTGGTGTAGATCAAGTAGTAGCACATTGGGTTCTATATTTCTATGTTATTTTATATAATATATATATATATATATATCTCTTCAAAATCCATATCGATAGTAAAATTTACTTTAAATATAAAAAGTTGTATGTTAGAATTTGAATTTTTTATTATTAGTGATAATAATAAAGCACTCACGTAGAGCAAAGTGTCACTTATGTCATAGAATATTCTTAAATTCCAAGAATTTATTATATATAGACATACTTTTAATTAATTATCACATATGTGCTATCTTACAAATCTAAATATAAATTTATGATTTTAAGAATATACAAATTCACGAAATACCCATTTTTTTTCTGCTGTTCGTGTAAAAAATATTAATCTCTCACTCACATTAAAATTAATTTGAATATATTTAGGATTATGCTACTACTTTTAGATTACGTTCATAGACTTAATCTTTTACTTATTATTCGTGTCATTTCTCGATTATTTTTTGCAGTGCCTTGTATATATATGAATTTCAATTATTTTCCATTTTATAGTTCTTAATTAAAGAAGAATATTTTATTGATTGGTAGACATAGAGCTATTTATATATGGATTAGTTAGCATAAGACTGGCTTGACTTCTTGTGTTCCCATGGTCCATAGATATACAATTTGAAGATGCATGCATGTGTGGGTGTTTGTGATGAACCAAAGTATGAGATCTGAGTCCACTAAATTTAATTGAAATTATGGTAGTTCCACTCTTCTTGTCTAAGTGAAATATATTATTTATAGATGTTATAAGCTATAAGTTCATGCACTAATAGAAAGGGTTCATACGTAATGATTGGATTTTTAATTTTTTTTATTAGTAAGCACTAATTAATATCAATATTACGCGCGTTGATACTAATCTATATGTCAAATCAGAGCATTAAATTTAAACCAACTGGTCTTAATTAGTAGTAGGCTAGTAACGAGTACGGACAATTTGCCGCGGCGAAGAACACATGCCACGAAAACCCAAAGACAATATCAAATCTATGCCACCACGTGTTGCTCGTTGCCTTGCCCCCACACATGTCAACGCATGCACCTAACCACGTACACATATCATTTATTTACCATGCCCCCACATTTATCAGTGTAAAATCGAAACTGGCAAAGTCAACTCGTGAACATTCAAATGCAACACTATCATATCATTTTGACTTCTTTTTTTTTTTAATTTGGAAAAATGATATTCGAACCTAAAACTATTCAGTAGAAACAAATGCTACTAAATTAATTTATAAATTCGAACCTAAAACTTTTCAGTAGAAACAAATGCTACTAAATTAATTTATAAGAATTATATGATTTAGAATCTCTCAATATTAAACATTCAATCATTTCATAATCAACCAACAAATCTTTTCAAAAAAACTGTGATCTTTTATTACTCATAGTTAATTTGAAAGAAATTTTAGCATTGAATTCAAAATTAATTAGTTATATATGTAAGATTTTATGTCATGTAGGAATGTACTACTCCCAACAATCCATCATATATACACTAATTAAGGTGGGAGACTATGTACGTGTCCCTTTTCTTGAATTTTCTAAGATAATTTTTTAATTAAACTTTGATCCTCAACAACCATATATACTTGGTCTTGTCCACTACAGGCGACTATGCGGTCAAGAAGAACCTTTTCTTTTCAGTGATCAAGTTTACGTTTTCTTTTGTAAATGAAATAACAAAAAATAAACAAGTATTTGAATTGAAAATACGTAGAATTTGGGTATTAATTCACGGGTTATTTATTTTATTTTTTTGGATTGAGTACTTTTCACGGGTTGATGGTTGATGGCGGGCCTTGTGTTTGACTCAGTAATTAAGAGATTATAAATATTTAATTAAAGTCAGCCAAAATAACGTATTCAATTTTTGTTTTGGACCACTTGCCAAACAAGCTTTTAAAACCTTTGCTTCTTTTCAAAACGATCGATAAAGCTTTGGTCTTTGTTAATTTGCATTTTTTCAGATTCAAGGTCCAAGAATGAGCATGAAACACAACCACAGGACTTCTTGGGTCAAAATCAAACACAATATTCAACATATTGTTATTAGAGGTTTTCCCTTTGTTTTGTTTTTGTCTACATTAAAAAATCGTTCGCTAATGTGATGATTAAGAGGACCGAAGCCCAAAAGAAGCAGACACACTCAGCTAGAATTAGAAATAAACCTGGGTCTCTTGTTGTTCTCAAGTAGAACATATGACCTACAGAGTTGTTGTGACCCATAGATTGGACCTGGACTCGAAGTAAGATCCAAGTATATGTTGACCCACTATATAGATGGTCTTGCACTGAAACCAGATTAAAGGATTCATACCTTTGTATCACTAAAACATATGTTACACTGAAAATTATTGTGGTATACTGGTATAATAGCATTGTACTTTACAAAATAAAAAATAAAAGTAAAAATCGAATCTCATTTTGAACATACTTTTCCATATGAAAATTGTTATTTGTAGCTTCAACATAGTCTTTTAGAGCATCTCCAACTGATTCAATAAATGTATTTGGCTATTCAATTAATTATTTGTGTCACTTTGGATAAATCATCTTCAACCATCTTTGAAAATAAATTCTTTAAAATAGGAATTCAAAGTCAGCTCTTCAATTTTAAAGAGTAAACTTGATTCTTTAAATATTAAAATATTAGAATTTAATGAACAATTAAATTTAATTTAAACAAGAAAAAGATAAAAATAAAATACAATAATGAAATTGAAAAGTATGTTAGACTTCATAATTTTAAAATAAGAAATTTGACTTTTCAAATTTGCCAAATAGGTTAGCAAAATAAAATTTAAAAAGCCAAATTTGAAAAGTATGATCTTACACTCATGGAATGTATCTACACCACAAAAAAAAAAATAACGATCAAATTATCTTAATTAATATCTTTGTATATATACCATCTCTTTAATAGAAATGACACTTCACTTACTCATATAAAATTTATACAGGTGTGTCTCTTTTAGAAAATCCCATTCGCAAGGGGCCAGAAGAATGAAAAGCTATTATTGTCAACGCCCAACTTTAATGAGAAAGAGAGAGAGAGAGAGAGCCATTTATAGCCATTTAAGAGGATATTATCTTTCTTTCTTTTTCCAAGTAGAGGATATTATCTTACTTTATGTCATTAATATTCTAATGGCTAAGTGCATTGATTAATTCATATGTAGATCATGCTCATGATAATTGATCACTTGCGTGGCAGCCCAGAGACGTGATTCATCACGTCCTCGCTAGAATTGGGTTTTTACACCGTAATACCGAAAAATACTGCATACCGTACCGAAAAATACCGCACAATACAGTATAAAAACATACTAAAATGGTATTGGCACAAATAACGTACCGTACCGATCAATATGGTATTGGTAATGGTATTAATTTATGCATACCGATGGTATACCAATACCGAAACAATACCGATTCCATTCTTTTCTTCTCTAATTCTTTCATTTGGTCTCTGTTTTTTTTTTTTGCCATTGTCTTAAGGTTTTTTGGCCATAATGTTGATTTTTATTTGGGCCTTTTCACTTGGATTTTTTTTTTTGTAGTCAAAGCCCAAACAAACACCACACAGCCACAGTGCCACACCCACCTTAATACCCCATTTACCACCATCTGGAAATTAACCTAGCCACCACCATCTGGAAGCTAACCCAGCCACCAAGGAATACAGGGAGAAGCATCGCAAAGTTTTGAAGAAGTGGGCAAAACAGAAATCTCAATTGCAGCAACATCTTTATCAATAGGAACTTGATTGACCCCTGGCCACCTCTTCATCTCAAAATTTTTCTTCGATCCCAACTCTCTCTCCGATCCCAACTACCATCGGGCCACCACCATCTCAGACCCCATCACCAAAACCTCCCTCTCTTTGTCTTATCTCTCTCCCTCCCTGTTTTATCTTTCCCTCTCTCTCTCTCTCTTTCTCTCATCTCTATCCCTCTCTCTGTCTTTCTCTTTTTCAGTTTTATTTCTCTCGTTGGCAAATCCAATACCGTCCCGATATCGCACTTCTTTGACCGCCACCGAAAACTGCGGTTACCGCATATTGTCGGAACGGCATCGGAGACAAAAACGGGGGTTTCGACCTCCAACAATCGACATGCGGTATCAAGGTTTCGGTACGGTTGCCGTACCAAACCCACCCCTAGTCCTCGCTAAGCTGAACGATGCTGTTTAGCTTCCAGTTGAGCAGTACCATTATCATCCTATCAAGACCTCCCAGCGCATATTGACACGTGTTCTGTAAGCTTCCCATGCGATTGACCACTCTGTTCAGTGAACTCAAATCTGGATACATGGTTGGATCTGCCTTTGTAAGACGTCGCAACCGCTTGAGCATGCTACGCCCGTCCCTCAAGTGGTCGCTCAGACCCCACACGCAGCTAAGGAGCTGGGGCGAGTCCGAGTACTCCAAAGCTCGCACAATCTTGAGTCTTGGAAGCAACTCCAAGAATTTTTTAGTGTTGGCCACCTCTCTTAGGGTTAGCGTTACGGCGTCATGAGTCACCAGCTTCATGGTATCGTCAGTGCCCTCATTGTGCGCTCTTGCACCAAGTACCAAAATGGTGCCTACAATTAAGAGGAGCATCACCAAATTTGTAGTTGCCATGATGGTGTGTTAAATTGAAGTGGTGGATAGGCTCAAAATAAAGTTCCTTTTTTATATATATACTCTGATATGTCATATGTGGGAGGTTTTAGACTTGAAAGAGGTGCTTTTGGCATGGTCTCATGAGTTTGTTGAGTATGGGAAATCAAGAACGGGATTGCCATGAATGTGTGGCCCAATTTTATGCTAACACAAACTAAATTAGTGGCTCAGTACTGTCGTGCCAAAACTAAACTCTTTTACTGTTTGGTTTCAAGAATTCTAAAGTTATTGCCTACTTGTATAAAAGTAGACGTTGTATATATGCTATAACAAAAAGTAGGCATAGAAGGAAATATTATTGCAATATATATACCGTCTCTGCACTTCTTTGCAGGAATGCAAATAACAGTACGTGACTCTTAAAATAAGTGAAACCTAATTCAAATACTTTGAAACTATTTACATTAAAAGATCACTTACCAACAAATAAAAGAAGCAAATAAAGTCATTAAATCATTATAATCCAGTACCTTTGTTAATTCTCAAAGGAATAATACAATACAAGCCCCTGTAGCTAGCTTAGCTAGAGATCGAAGGATCGATGGATCGATGGATCGATCAGTTTTGAACTGGGTACCTGTGAATGCAGTCAAGCCAGGGATTCCTGACAGGCTTCCTAACCCGGCGCATGGACCGCCAAACCAGGCTGTTGCACTTGAAACCCGACCCGAACGCCAACTGCCAAACCCGGTCTCCTCTTTTCACCTTCTCCTTTGCCTCCAAATAAGCCAACTCATACCAGATGCTGGTGCTGGACGTGTTGCCAAAACGATGCAGTGTCATCCTGGAGGCCTCCATGTTTTCGTCGCTGAGCTCGAGGTTCCTCTGCAGCTCGTCCAGCACAGTCTTGCTGGCTGCGTGCACGCAGAAGCGCTCGAAAGCCAGCTTGAAATCCGGAATGTATGGTCTCTTGGTTGCTGATAAAGAGGGTTGTGAACTAGAATTGCCAGAAAACAAGTGCCTCGAAACCAATGTTGCGAAGAAGAGGAGCTGCTCTGAGATGGGGAGCACCAGAGGTCCCAGAGTCGTGATGTTGGTTTTCAGAGCGTCACCACCAATTTCCATTAGATCTTTGCTCGTCTTTAGTCCCTTCTGTCTTTGCTCATCTTCTTCTTGGTATACGCACCTGTTGCATTACGTACATCTTGCACGTTACTCCACTAATGCTACCAATTTCATAGAGGATTTGTGATGCTAAAACATAATTAATTAACAAACAAAACCATCCCAATTTGTTAAAGCAAGCAATTAAGAGAACTAAAAATCGAAACCAAACCTGAAGCTACGGTCGTCAGCGCCTTTATGGGTACGAACAACATGTTCAAGGCGGTACTTGGCACGGCGGTAGTCACGGCGGCGATTTGAAAGCAGCAGGGCTGAGCAACCCATGCGAAAGAAGCAGTTGGGAATTAGCATGGACCGGTCACGACCCGGGTACCAATTATAACCCACCATCTCAGTGCTCACCACCACCGCATAGTTGTTAGGGTTAGCCTGAAGCATGTCCCTAGCCAAATCAACGGCTATGATCCCAGCACTGCACCCCATGCCACCCAGATTGTAGCTCAAAATGTTGCCCCTCATCTTGTAGTGGTTTATAATCATGGCCGAGAGCGATGGGGTGGGGTTGAAGATGCTGCAATTAACCACTAGGACCCCAATGTCCTTGGGACGGACCCTGGTCTTTTCAAAGAGCTCGTCCAGTGCCCCAAACATCACGGTTGAGGCCTCAGCACGACCTTCTTTCATGGTCGCGCTGTTATCTGTGGACATGATCACAGACTTTGGGATGTAGGTCTCGTCGCCTAAGCCTGATGAGCTCAGAATTCTCTTCTGGAATTCAAGGCTTGCTTCGTCGAACTTGCCTGATTTTCTTGCTACCTCTATGAATTGCTCCTTGGACACCTGAACATAGCATCAACTGGAAGAGTTAATGGACTGTTCTTGATAAATTAAGCACAAATTGCATTAGCACCCATAAATCATTTGTCATATATAGGTAGAAAATGTATTAGATTTCCCTATTGCTGTTAATTATATGAGAAAAAAATAAAGCTAGTTCTTCTAGTAGGAAAGTCAAATATTTTGTTGATCAGGAATGTTCCCAGATCATAAATACAAGAACCCAACAAGAAAAGAATGTTTTAAATTAAGATTATAATTAACTTTTCATTATAATAATGGATATTTAAAAAATTATGGATGGGAAGATGTTGAGAGTGATACTATGAAAGTCAAACAAGACACATAATCTTACTAGCTAGGGTATATATGGATGCAAATATATATATAACATGGGAAGCGAATGAGCTAAAGTGTGACAGATCTAGTTCTCTTTGCTAATCTTATTTTTGTTGGATCTTTAATCTAAACATTTGATTAGCTAGGGGTCTAAATAGTCTCTTCCATTTCTAAGTTTTAAAACTGAATTTAAACAAAAATATATTTAGATATATGTGGTACAGATCGAATTTGGATTGAAAAGTCAAAGCCCTACGTACCTTTAGATCGTCATGGGGGCGAAAACAAGCAAAATCGATAAGGTAGATGGAGCGAGGGCGTGACATGAAGTAGACAGACAGAGTGAACACAAACACACCAAAGAAACCAAGCACGGTTGCAAGATCATAACGTGTATCATCCCAGAGCTTCTTCCAGAGCTCCTCTCTACTGAGACTCCCAACCTCGGCACTGAAAACCAGCACCAGCACAGGAATGGTGGCCAAGTATATGGCATGGTTTATGAGGTGGTTGTAACCCAACTTCACGTACTTGAGATTCACGGATTGAAGAAAGTCCGGCAGGCGCCGCCGGACACGTACTGAGAAAGTTAGAGATCCGGCATTGGGGCCGGAAGCCTCAATGCCGCGGTTGACAATCTCTGTGGATAAGAGATCTCGTTCACTGGCCATGTTGGATGGGATTGTCTGCATTTTTGTCTATTGAGAGAGATGAGGGGGTGTGAGGGGGTTAAATATATGATGACCATGAAAGGTGGTGGGTGGGATGTAGTTAATGCAAGCACCAACTAGATCCAACTACATGAGAGAGATTAGTTGGGGGGCTTTGAAGTGCCTTAAATTCTTTCATTAATTGATCAAGGAAAATTGGGTGCCTAAAAATATTCCAATTGGAGTCTCTCGATCTCTCACTCTCTATGATTTCATCTTGTGGAAATGAATTGATTTTGGTGATGGATGATGTGAGTGAGTGTGTCACACTTTCATTTCCTGTGAGGGTATTAAATATAGGGTCAAAACCCACAATAAATTAAAAGAGGTAGTTGAAGAGATTTGGCTTCAATCCATTCGCTGGCTTCACCTTTCTTGTTATAGTTCAGCTACCATCATCACTCAACTATATATTTACCCAGGTTGCCTTCAGTGTATCCTCGGGAATGAAATCACGTACAGTAGAACTACCTAGTTACAAGAGCAAAACCGAGAGAGAGACAAGGAATATGATTTCTTCTCTGCAACGGTCGTATATCTGTTTTGCAATAAGTGATCGTATAACTGACGTGTGCGAGAAGTTGAATGTTAAAAATCAATAAATTATATACAATAATTGCACAGAAGAAATTAATTTCCGGTCGACCTAATCTCAGCTTCCACATCATGTAGTCATATAACATTGCGTCCGGCACATGGAATAAATTTAGTTCAAGATGATTTACCAGATTGGGAAAAATGTTCATCAATTTAATAACAATTGCTCAATAAATTTGTTGATAACAAGCAATTTCTTCATTAAGGCTTAGATTTCTAATATAATTCATGTTAAACTCATCACACAATAGTAAATCTCACGTATTTTTTATCAAATCCGGATGTAGGTGTTAGACAAACCAAATAATTCTTGATAATGACCACAGTTAAAGGATTCATCTATTCACGTTTAGTACTGTTCAATGAGCAATTAATGACAACATGAAGTTCATTAAACTACAAGGGAAGCCCCTACTATTATCAGCCTGTCTTTATTACACATGCGAGCTGAGGCTTTGGGGTAATCTTATTTTCATTACAGACAGATCTATTACATATCATATGTTACGATGGTAAGATTCTAAGAATTGGATTGAAAAATTTAAGACGACAAAAGAGAAATCATGGCATTGGCCGAATCTGGCCCATCATTATTCACACTTGGTATTATGTCTATGGGAGATACAAGCTTCACAAACTGTCTGAGTTCTGTAAAGCTGGAATGCTCGCTGTATGGCACCTCATACCTGGAGTACAAAGGAATATGCATTCAATTCATGTTTCACTGTAAAAGCTAAAATCACATGCAATAGCTATAAGCCTACAACATAATTTGACAAAAAATCAAATTTTTGCTGTGGGGTTTACAAAATCCACACCATCATTTTATTGGGGAGTGATTCTTACATTTTGTTTAATATTGTTGAGCAATCAATAAAAATTTGACTTATACGATAGGGCTCCAGACCAGGAATGCTCATTAGTGCATGTTAAACCATGCTCTACCCATTACAAGTTGAATATTCACGAAATTGACCAGAAGAAGAGGAATGAGCAATGACCTAGATATATCAAGAGTTCCATCTATGACAATACAGTATTGTAGGGAGAAGAAAACATCACCTTATAATGGTACCCTGCTGCCACCTTTTTCCTGGAGACTTCTTCTTTCCTTTACCAAAAGTCCAACCAGTTGGAGAGAAAGCAACAATAAGGCTGAATCGACTCTGATCGACAGTTAAGAAAGCACAAATGAATTAGTCAAAACAGTAGTCACTGCTGCACTTCACTCCACAAATTCTTTTGAACCATCTAACTCAGCGGAATTTGAATTCATGAAAAGGGTATAAAACTAGTCAGGAAATTCATGATAGGATACTACTTCACAAACCATAGAGAGTCAAACATCTTAATCCCAAGTCCAGAGTTCATCGAAACTTTCACTATACATTTAATAGATAATTTATACTTAAGAAACACATTGTCTGGGCATATCTACATACAAAGGTCATAACATATTAATGAAAATGTTAACCCCTCACCGAATATTGATTGGATATATGCTTCAGTCGCTTGAAGCTTGCAAGTGTCCACATAGGCACTACATGAATATGGCTTTCCTGTTCATTTAATGTAAACCACTGCATATCCTCCTCAGGAAACCCCAAACATTTTAAAATATGCAGCTTTCCTGCGTTGACATAAATCTTTTTCCGGAGCACGCGAGCAACCTCCAAATAAAGTCGCTCCTTTCCTTTTGCAAAGTGAAAATACAACACATGAATGAGGGAGAAGAGATGAGTAAACTGGTTAAAGATATAAATGAAATGTAATTACCACTTTGTGGAGTAATGTAATGATATAGAGCAATAAATACAAAAACAGATGCAAGGTGTAATTCATAACAAAAACAAATGCAAGGAACAAGTATGACTACCAATAGTGTAGCTGCCAATCAGAAATAGAGTTTTAGGGTTGAAAGTTTCAGCCTGAATGGCATCAATGACGAACTGTATTACAGCCTCCTGCTTTGGGAAGTCATACTGCCAAAAAATAGGGTATGAAGTAAACTTCAATTCGTTTCTAGCTTCATATGATTAAAATGTCCAAAACTGACATTTTGGAAATTACTTATGACATAATGCCTTACGTCATGTGTCAAGACTTACCTGTGGGTTACAGTATGTGGTATCAAGGATGAGAGTATGGATAAAACGTGTTCGCAAAAAAGACATGCTTGCTACATCCTCACCAAAGCGAAAGTCCCCTGTATGTAGAACAGCCTATATACACAGAGAACCAGGATTATAATCCCAAAAGAAGACATGAAAAGAAAAAAGAAAATACAGGACTATTATGGAGTGGATTTGGATGTAAATTTGGGCTACACCTTCCCGTTTGGTGGTTCAAAAAGTATAATTATGGAACCAGGACAATGGTTTGCATCCAAGCAGGTCACATCAATACCTGCAATACTGATCTTTTGGTTAAGGGGTACAACCTGTATATTGTCCCATGGAATGCCAATCTTCATATTTACTAGCTTAGCTGTGATGGAGGAGCAATAAATCTTTCCATGACAGAAGGACTTCGTTAGACCTTGATAATCTGCAGCAACAAATGCAATTGTATCAAACTAGAAAGCTTGACTACAAATGACTGCAAATAATCAGACCTAGGTAGTAGTTGCCATCATTCCAATTGGGAAACATTTCCAGACTAACAAGCAACATCAAACTTAACCCAAAAAGAAAAAGATTTCTTACGATCCATATGAAAGTGAGTAAGAAACCAATGAGAACAATCCCGTCTAAGAAATTTGAAAGCATCCTGCAAATGTTAAGACAAATGAAACTTAGCAACAATACCTGCCTCATGATTATAAACAAAGATGAAAGCACCATGACTTATCCTAAAGCTCAAGAACAATTACATACTACAACAGTTTAAAAAGTGAAAAGTATTTTTCCTTGATCTGATACAACAGAAACATTCACAATCCCTTGCAAGGCGACTTACCACTCGAAATGGTGTTCCTGGTATGCAACACCACAAGGGAACATCCCTCAGTTTCCTATTTGTGGCATAATTTTTAACCGCACCACGTTTATGACCAGAACCTGATTGACATTTTTCTGCCCTATGCTGTTCTTTAGAGGTGATGCAAACTCCCTTTCTAGCAGTAGTAGAGCCCGGAAAATAATCTGTAATTAACTTGTTTGCAGCTGTTTTACTAGTATCATCAACTGGTCCTTCCAAAGCATCATTGAGCCTCTCAACTCCATCAGTGCTCCTTTTTCTCGGTTGTACTTCAATTCCACCATTACCCCCCTCTCTAAGTTGAGTAAGTGCATGAAAAATCTTCTTACGTGGACCAAGTGCCGTAATACCTATGCTGAATAAATCCTTCATAGGGAAACAAAATCAATTAAGAGAAAAATTCAATCCAATAAAAAAGCAATCTCAATAAAGTCACAAATATATGTTAAATTATATACCTCTTTTGTAAGCCATTGTAGGGTGTCCCAATCAATCTCTTCTCGAATAAAAACATCCTCGTACTTTGCTAAGCCCAGGCTGCGCAGCCACTCAAGAACTTGCCCTGAAACTTGAGGTCCCTTTTGGTCATCAGGAAGAAGAACCTGCTTCAAATGAAATACTATACACTAAAATTAGCATTTAGTATCAATAAAAGAGAAAAACTTGATAAAGCTGGATACTTTATACTTACATCTTGAGCTTGAATTTCCTCTTTGTCAAGACAACCATTGCTGTGGGCCTGTCGCTCTTCGTTGCTCAAATCCGAAATATCAATCCCACATAGAGGACATTGAACCAAACCTCCATTTTCATCCTCAACAATTCCATCCCCTTCCTCCATGCCATTGACACTGACACTCCCTCCCTCTCCTACACGATTGCACAGCTTGAGCAGCACATCAAGCTCCTCAAAATCCTCGTTCGGCGAGTTGCCATTACCAGAATCAAAACCGCAATCAACTGGACGCTTTATTAATTTAGACTCTATTGAATTGCACAGATAACCCCCAATTGGTTTCAATCCCTTTTCCTTTTCCTCATCAACCCACGCTGAAGAAGAACAAGCGACATTACGGCCATCGTGGGTCCCACAGTCGAAGCTTGTGGGTATGGAATCCAAGCTGAAATCTTCAACAGTCGTAGATTCGAAACCCTGAGTTTGATCCAAAATTGAGTCTTTGCTGTTGAAACAATGGGGAGGAACGTTTTCCTTGCCGGAGCTGACGGGTGTGAAACGCTTCGGTTTCTTGAAGGGCTTGGGAGCTGTGGCTGTTTGGGTGAGAGGAATCTGGAAATCGTCGTCGTCGTCGAAGTCTATGGAGTTGAATTTGGCCGAAGAGATAGGCTTCTGGTTGTTGTTGTGGCGTTGGGTGGACTTGGACTTGGAGGCCATGTTTGGGTCGTCCGCTGAGTCTTCTCTGAATCTCTGGTTACCTCTACTCTCACTCTCAAGAGATCGATTGATTGTCTGTAAACTGTAGACTGTCTGTTATATACAAGGAGGAAAGGAATGATTTTTGCGGAAGCTATTTGAAATTTGTTTGGAACAAACGAAAGGGAGGGAAAATGAACCAATTTGCAATTAGGGATTCTAAATGTACCCACCAAATGATTTTCTCACCTCTTAAATTTCTTCCCACAAAATATTGCCCCACCACTCTCCCGTCATTCCTTTCACCCACACAGTCCGTCGACTGGCTCACCACCTCATTGATGGTTGATCCTCGTCCCTTTTTCTTTCTCAAACTCTTTTTCTTTTCATTTCTATTTCATACTCTCTTCGGCCAAGAGAAAAAGAATTTTTGATGTATAATTAATATACATTATGTATAGTAACTAATTCAATATATAAACATATTATTAAACAATATATTTATTTTTGTATGATATAAATTAATATTAATAATATTTACTTATATTATATTACATATATTAATTATATCAAAAAATCTATCAAATAGAAGAGAGAGGGGTGTGGCTGGGCTGGATGGGTTTTTGGTTAACTATTGGTAAAATTATAATTTTGGGATAGGAAAAGCATTTGGTGGGTACATTTAGAACCCGCGGTACGATTTGCATTGAATCATTATCGTAGCTGTTATTGGGCTAGCTACCGAGGCCCGTTTATACTTTTGGGCCAAGACTAAAGAAATTCAAAGTCTCTTTTTGGGCCGATTGGGTGAATCTTCATTGTCAACCGTCAATCGTCAACTAGATTCCTCTGATTTTCCATTTCTTCTCCCGTAGTTTCTTCTCTGTCACCTTCTGCGGCTCTTACTCTCACATACTCAGAGACTCTCACTCCCACTCTCAGATCCATCAGACTCCGAAATTCGAAACCTCCTTATCAGTTTTACTTCATCAATCACTAGCTGTTGCTATTTTCGTATACAATGGCTGGGGATGAGAGGTGGTGCGTGGTGACCGGAGGCCGAGGCTTCGCTGCTCGCCATTTGGTTCAGATGCTGATCCGATACGACTTGTTCCTTGTCCGAATCGCCGACTTGGGTCCCACCATGGATCTGGAACCTTCCGAGGAAAATTCAATTCTCGCTGAAGCTCTAAGCTCTGGCCGTGCCCAGTACACATCCATCGACCTCCGCCTCAAGGACCAAGTTCTCAAAGGTCAGCTTTCTTCGTTATTATTATTTTTTTCAATCCTTAATTATATTTCTGGCGGCTAATTAGTAATTTACTTAACCTTAGCGTGTTTTGGATTCAATCTGTGTAGCTTGTGAAGGTGCTGAGGTTGTGTTCCACATGGCGGCTCCTAATTCGTCCATCAACAATCACCAGCTCCACCACTCTGTCAATGTGGAAGGTGAAGAATGAGAATCCGATTTTTGCTTTTTGTGCGTTTTTGACTGTTGGGTCTTTCTGTAATGTTTCTATAAACTATGCTTTGCAGGAACTAAGAATGTAATCGATGCTTGTACTGAGCTAAAAGTAAAGAGACTCATCTATACTAGCTCTCCTAGCGTTGTCTTTGATGGGGTTCATGGAATTTTTAATGGGGACGAGTCATTGCCATACCCAGCTAAGGTACTCACTCATTTACTCCACTATGGTCCGGGCATTACCTCTCTTTAAAGCTACGATTATTGCTAATAAACCCCAATAATGCAAGAATTTATTTCTATTGTCTTGTAATTCAGCACAATGATTCATATTCGGCAACTAAAGCCCAAGGAGAAGCCTTAGTAATCAAGGCAAATGGTGTTAATGGGCTTCTAACATGCTGCATACGCCCTAGCAGCATTTTTGGACCTGGTGATAGGTTGCTCGTTCCATCTTTAGTTGCTGCCGCAAGGGCAGGGAAATCCAAGGTAAATAAGTTGGTGTTCTTGTTCCTTTATAGTCCTGTCTCCTTGGTAGGTAGTTCCCTCGCCCCTATGCTTTCACACAATTCTATACACATGCTACAGATAATTGCTAAGTCTATGAAATTTGATCAATTTTTTAGAAATGATGAATATAAAATAGAGATTGAGGTTGTGACTTAAGTGTCAAACAACATTAAGAGATGCAGTAAAACTTCTCTTGTTATGTAATTAAATTTTTGTTTCTTGGTTTTAGTGGGGAAAGAGAGAAAAAAAAAATTGTATCCTTGCAGGACCTTTCAATAGTTGTCCACTAGATGAATTTTGGGTTGTGGAATGGTGAGTTTAACACACACATATTTATGCATGCATCTTCCTTCCACCATTATTAGTAAAGACTCTTCAACAATATCTGACACTTTCTTTTTTAATTTCTTTTTTCAAATGATCAGTTCATTATCGGAGATGGCAATAACATTTATGATTTCACATACGTTGAAAATGTGGCACATGCCCATATATGTGCAGAACGAGCTCTGGCATCAGAAGGGACGGGTGCAGATAAAGCTGCGGGACAGGTGCCATAAACACTCTTCCACTGAATTCAGTTTTTTTTCAAGGAATTGGCACCATCCCTGTGTATAGAGGCATTTGCATATTTTGGCAATCTAGCTAAAAGGAGACTGCTTTTGCAGGCATATTTTATAACCAATATGGAACCTATCAAGTTTTGGGAGTTTGTCTCACTTATTCTAGAAGGTCTTGGCTATGAAAGGTACTTCTTCTTACTCCATTCACTTTAAGCATACGTGGGATGTAATTACTTTACTTCTCAATTCCTACTATATGAATGATGTATATGGCATCCTAAATACATTCTTAAAAACCTCAGAGCCTAGTGTAGTGGTTATTTTCTATGTTACCTGTAAGTTTTTAATTCTTTTTTTTTTCCTTAAAAAAAAAAGGAATAACCTGAAATCTCTGTTTCTTGTTTTCAGTTTTTTCTCCTCTCTCTAGGTGTGGTTAAAGAGTAAAGTGATTGTTCAATTCCCATTCATTTCCTTAAAAAAAAAAAGGAATAACCTGAAATCTCTGTTTCTTGTTTTCAGTTTTTTCTCCTCTCTCTAGGTGGGGTTAAAGAGTAAAGTGATTGTTCAATTCCCATTCTCTTTTATTTTCCCTGAATTAATGTTGTTTGCAGGCCAAGAATAAAAGTCCCTGCCTTTGTTATGATGCCAGTTGCACATGTGGTGGAGTGGACTTATAAGCTGTTAGGCCCATATGGGATGAAAGTTCCGCAGTTGACCCCTTCAAGAATTAGACTCCTCTCCTGTAGCAGATCTTTTAAATGTTCTAAAGCACAGGATCGAATTGGCTACACACCTATCATATCACTTCAGGTTCTATAATGTTTCATAGGAAGAGTTATAAAGTCCTTGGGTTAATTTAATAGGATTTTCACTGGAACATCCAACCTAATCCACACTGTATACCTATGCACTTTTAATCAGCAGATTATCAGATTCAACTAAATCATTTTTAAAACTTCACGAGATATTTATTGTGACAATCTGCAGGAGGGTCTTAAAAGGACAATCGAGTCATACCCACATTTGAGAGCTGAACATCGACGTAAAAGAGAAGGGCCATCTAAAGCTTCTTTGTATCTTGGAAATGGAAGGGGTATGAATCATCAGTTTCTATCATCGTGATTTGATGTTTTTTATTAGGTCACCAGAAACAGGCATAATGGCATCCTTATGACTGACTTTGCATGGATGAAAGTCAATATACATGCACCCCTATATTGAACTAACGAAGCAATACATTTGCTGCTGTTGCTTTTTGCAGTTGCTGACACATTACTCTGGAAGGATAAAAAACAGACATTCAAGGCGTTATTAGTTTTGATTGCAATCTACTACAGCTTCATTGCATCTGAATTTACAATTATTACTGTGCTTTCAAAGCTTCTACTGGCAGCATCAATATTCGTGTCCATCCATGGCATCTTACCGGAAAAGATGTATGGCCTATGCCCTTCTTGCATGCATATGTTGTTTAGTGTAAATGCCATTTTTCTCAGCTCTCAATATGAAGTGAAGCTAACCACTAACTACAAATAAATTTTGACTGCTCCAGATTAGGATATAAAGTTGAGAAGCTTCATTCATCAAATTTCCACTTATCAGAAGAGACGTCACAGCAAATTGCCAGGTCGGTTGCCTCATCATGGAATGCATCTGTTGTAGCTTTAAAATCTCTCGGCAAGGGTAATGATGGGATATTGTTCCTTAAGGTATTTACTATTCTCTGTTGTTCACCACCTTTTTTTGCTTCTAGTTATCTATTCTTTTGATAGGTTATAAGAAGTTCACGTATTGCATTGATGCATCACAATGTTCATGTATGCAATTAAAATTGAGTATTGTAATCGTTTTATTTTTAAATTTCTGAATTTTACTTTATATTTACTGGTGATGTTGTAGGTTGCTCTCTCCCTATTGGTTCTTAGCTTCCTTGGAGCCATTTCACTTCGGAACTTATTTGTTATAGGTCTTTTCTACCTCTCTCTCTCTCTCTCTCATGAATTATTTTTATTTCTTTGGTAGTTTAAGGCATTAAAAAGTTTCTTTCAGCTCCACCTTAACTCATAGTTTCTTTGCTCTCTCATTGTTCCAGGAGTTCCCCTTTCCTTTGTAGTTTTCTACGTTTATGAGAAGGAGGAACAAAGAATTGATGCCATGGTTCTAGAAACTCTATCTCGTGGATGCAGATTGAAATCTGATATTGTCAAAAAATTCTGTCAATCCAAGAAGATTGAGTGACTGCTGATAGTTACCATAGTGCTGCCTGCATCTTGTCATGGTGATACTGGTACAGCTTATATGAGAATTCATAGAGAAATGCAGAGTTGATGCGATTGCATGTGTCCCGTATATTTTACTTCTATTTCCTGTTTCTTTTTCTTTTTTCAAACCCTCCCCCTTTTCCTAAGAAAAAGAAAAACTGATTCCATTTGATTTAATATATCGTATCAAAATCTTTGTAACTACATTGTTTGCTCATTTTGTGTATTGCTCTATCATCTTTTTCCTTCCTGAAAGCTACACGGGACACGATTGTCGTGACTCGAACGCACACGAACTCTGGCAAATATTATTTTAGTAAAACTTTTCCGACTCTATCTCTTTCCTTTGTATAAGCTCATCGTCCATGATTAGAAATAAACTATAAACAAATTAAAATGACATGACTAATTGCTCATATCTTAATAGTTCACATTTAGTCAACCATATAACTATCTATTTGTAAATGTGGTTGCACTTGCACGTTACACCTTTGCATTTAATTCACGTCAATTCATTTCACAATTACGAAATTAATAATTTGGTCAACGTGTTTGTGACCATAACTGTCAATTATCATTGAAAAGGACCGCAAAACATAAGTAATAGCATCAACTCTCAACTTGCGTGTACCAACCACTGAGTCACCACAAATGTTTCTTTCAGGTTTCAACTGTGGCACTGTGCATTTTGCAGGGCTTTTTTATAAACTAAATTTTCACATCCACCACTAAAAGTCTAAAACCAGAGGGAATTCTCTTCAAATATTTGTGGACCAACCATCACTTGGTGCCATCAATGATTTTTTTTTCTTTTTATATAGGATGTGATTACAACTTAAGAGCTACTGCTTTAACTAGTCATGTTTTTTTTTAATATGCATTACTGTGGCTTTGGACTGCTTTGTTTTGTCGTTGTGGTTGGGACATGCATGCATTTATTAACACCTACTGTCCTTTTTCAGTAGATGTCATGTAGATAGATAAGTCCACCCGTTTGATGTGGCATATTAGCCTTAGAAAAAACAATTAGAACAAATTAAAGGAAATGTTATTTTATCAGATAATTTTTTTTTTAATGAAGAAGCTTTATTTATTTAGTTATATAACATCCAAAGTTAAAAATAGTGTTAGATGTCATATATATATATATATATATTTAACTTTGTATTTCAAATGACCTCCAGCATTTTATTAATTTATACAAGACTCATTAGTAAAAAAATTAATATATATAAGATCTAAATTTGAGATACAAATTTAAAATCCTAGCATTATTGATCGGATATAAGTATATAACTTCATATAACGTAATAATAAGCCAACTTGATTGCAATTTGCAAATAATGACGATGACTTTGGTACGGTCGTCAGTAGTGGGCTCCACAACGGGTGGTCCGATTACTTGGGAGACCCAAACCCATAGAAGAGAAGGATGGCACAGTTGCAGTTTCAGCAAAATCAGAGGGCCAATTCAGGAAACATAACAAGCTTTTGACCGAGTGCCCGTGTCCTGCTGGCTCTGTCTGAGTTGGTGCTTTAAAAGTTGCTGCCTTGCTTGCATTGCAATTCCCGTTTTTCTCACATTTTCTCGAACCCATTTTTGCCAAGAAGGCAAATAAAGTACTCTCATACACACAGCACAGCACGTCATTCAATAAAAAGAAATCGCTTTCTTCACTCTCCAAACCTTTGCATTCAGTGATTCACAAGCCCGAAGAAAACGAATTTACTATCCCATCTTCAAAATTCACTCTTTGTCTGCAGCCCCTCTGAATCTCTTTACTCTTTCTCTGCTACTTTCTTTGTTTACCATTCCTCCCTTTCCAATAAGATTCTTATTCCTCCGCTTCTGAAAACGCTTCCCCTTGTTTTGTTTTCAATTTTTGTTTCTGGGTCATGAGAATCATCCCTTCAGTAATTGAGTTTGATCAATCATTAGATTATTCAAAACCTTTTTTCCCGCCCACCAAACAATTCTTGTTCTTTTCTCTTTGTTTTGATTACCCTTTTGAGATTTGGCTGAGCTTGTCAGTTTCGTGGAATGCGTGTATCAGTCTCTGTGTCTTGTAAATTTTTGTCATAAAATTGAACACAAGCCTGGGTGGTGGACCTGGTGGTTAATGGTTGATTGTAATGGGTGGTGGTGGTGGTGGTAGAGTGGAAGTGGTAGAGAGCAAAGGTTGCTCTAGGCTATCTGTTGGGTCATCATCTCCATTGCCCTCTTTTAAAGCTCTGCTAACATTTGAGCCATCGTCCCCGGCCACGTCCTCTATTAGGTCAGAGCCGGTCGTCCGATCAGGGGCACCCTTTGCTGGCCTTGTTATATGCGTTACTGGTCTATCCAAAGGTAAATAAAAAACAAGCCTTTTGAGTTTCCACTTGTTAAAGAAGTGTTATTGTTAAACAATGTAACTGCTCATATTTGTCATTCATGTTTTTGCAGAAGCAAGGAAACAAGTCATGGAAGCAACTGAGAGATTAGGTGGCCAGTATAGCCCTCACTTACATCCTCAATGTACCCATTTGGTGGTCCAAATATCCTTTCTTTTCTTTTCTGGTGGAAAATATTGTTCTTTTTTCAAATTGTATTACTTGTTGCTTCTTTGGTGCAATCTTTAACAAATGTTACAGCTTTGGAGGACGCAAGTTTGAGCATGCTTTGAAGCATGGATCAAGAAATGGCCTCTCTATTGTAAAGATTGGATGGTTTGTGGATAGTGTCAGGAAGAATGGTAAGCGTTACCTTTATTTTTTATATATTTACTTTAATTCGTCTTTTCTGCATTCGTTTGACGAGAACCCAATCTTATTTTAGTGGCTGAATTTTGTTTAATGAATTTTTATGATGAGAAATCAAAGGGAGCTATGGTGTCTCGACTGGTGTGTGTTACTTGATTAGTATAAATCCAGTTGCTTTTGTCTGTTGCAGTGAGGCTGAGTGAATCACTTTACAGTATCAAGAGTTTTGGAGAGAATGGTATGCGCTTGGATGAGTTAAATAGGCTTGTTGGTTTTATTGGTACGGAAAAATCTTGTATTCCTGTTGGTGTTCATGGAATCAAGCAATTGGGGACGATTGAAGAACCACATCTACCCTTTTCTGGAAGAGAATCTAACAGAAGTACTGACTCTACTCTATCTGGTCACTGCATGTATGTGGACTTGGACATTACAGCTGAACTGAGGAACAAGGTAAAGTTGAATTTCTCGGCAAAAGTTACTTGTTTTCTTTTACAAAAAAATTCTCCAGTGACATGCACTTTCCATATCAGACTAGATAATGGTGACCCATCTTTCAGTTTGTAAAGTTGCCATGGCTCTTCTCTCAAAATCGTTGATCTGTTTGGTAGGTTATTGAGGCTGCTGGTAGAGAGGGTGCCACATTCGTTGATCAATGGTTTGTTGGTTGCAGAGCGAGTAATGTAGTGTGTGAAGGGTCTTCTAGCAGTAAATATCTCGGCCACTCTAGCAATATCGTTACAGTGAGTAATGCAAGGCATTCTTGTCTTTATTAATCAGCACCATGTGCACTATAGTTTTATTGAGAGAATATATATTTTTGAGGCATGAAGTGTTTTGACCCTCTTGACTGTTTTGGTTTCTCCTATAACAATGTTTGGCTGTCTTCATAGTCTTCTTTCCTATATTTTGGACAACTTATGACACCACTTACAGTTTTATAGCATTAGAGGTAAGGGAGTGCCCTGTACATTTCTTTTATCAAATTGAAGTTAATCTGGTGTTTTATGTGTCTCAGCCGCTGTGGGTTTTGAAAACAGCCAAGGAGAAGTATGTGCACAGGCTTGTGCACATGTCTGCAGATTTGGCCAGGCAGGTTGGTATGATACTTGAAGATTTGCAGAATGGCAGTGCCAATGAGGTATCATCCACACATTTTTCTGAAAAGGTTATATTTGGCATGATTTTCAACTCTCTTAATTACCACTCATGCCTGTTGTGTGGTGAATGCCTTTCAGTATTATTTAAGAGAGATCATTTTTAAATATGTACTAATATGATTTTGGTATTTCCAAGTTGGTATGTTATATATATTCTTTTTATTGATTTACTAGGAAACAAAGGAGCATAATGTCCCTGAAGATGCTCAGGCCTATAGAAATAAAGCAAACCATGAAAAGAGACAACAGATTGTGAATTCTGCTAAAACAGGGGTCAGAAATCGCCGGGGTCTTCGTATGCAGGTAAATTGCTGTGGTGTTTCATCAATATATGCTTCGTCTTTAGTTAACTATGATAACTGCTTAAGTTTTATTCTGTTTTCTCTGCCTGTCCTCAACTTTGGTGGCCATGACTCCCATCAGCTTAAGTTGGACTGTAACACACAAATGAGAAGATACAATTTACTTGGGTAAACTTTTCTACAGTCTACAATGAAGAGATTTTGTGTCTGAGAATTTGTGGGGACTAGATTTTTAGATATTGAAAATGACCCAACAGTGATTCAATGAAAATTCTCCCCATGATTTATGTTCTTTGCTCAGTGGCATGAGGGTGAGGGATCATGCTGGGGAATTTACTCATGAAGAGTTTCTAGCACCTGCTTAATGTTTGCAGCATCGATTAATTGATTACATGTGTTGCTAAATAATAGTTTTATTGTATACCATTTTATTTATGTGATCTGTTGTTCTTGCAGACTTGTCAAACCCCAATGCGTCCAATAACCCCTAGCAGCCTTCTGGATTCAATCTGCTGGTCAATATCAGAGCGAACTTCAACGGCTTCTATCTACACAGAGAATTTCAGTGGTGAAGATGTTAATGAACTTCATACATCTGTATTCTTTGATGCAGAAGGTGATGGCAAGGATTCAGAAGCTTCATTTGCAAACCTAACTAGGCCTCTGAAGGAAAGGTTGTTAATCTCTCTCTTCCTTCCCACCCCACCCCAGATCAAGAAAATAATAATAATGATCGTTTAAGTATTATATCAATCTTTTTATCCAATTGATGTGCATCTCACAATAGTTCTCTTTTTGTGTATTTGTCTGCAGTGAGAAATCTGAGTTGATATTTAAAAACCATTTTCTTACCATACTATTCCCTGTTGACCGATTTGCTGAGATGGGGCCATCTTCCAGAACATTTTTCAGCAATAATGGGTTTACATGCCTGCAGGTGTTAGATCATATCTATGCATTCTATCAGGTAAAAATAAGACCTTCCCCTCCCTGTATTCATTGTTGTGGCTTAATGGAGAGGTCTCATGTGTATTTATGTTGCAGGAGAGCTTGTCAGTCCATGAAATAGAGGCTGCAATTCACACTGACTCAAGGCATGCTGATTGGCTCCGATCAGTTTACGCCAGTAAAGAAACAGCAGAACGTGGTTATGAGATTTTCAAACGGATTGACTTTCTAGGCAGTCGTAAAAGTTTTGAAAGGTTGAAGCGTGTTAACGGAGACAACAACAGCAATGTATATGAGCTCTTGATCAGAGCATAAGATCATCTTACCCGCCTTAAATGCCTTCACCTCACATGTTCCGAGTCAAGAGAGCATGTTTTTGCCATGTTGACCCTTGAAGAAGCTCAAACTAAGGACTTGGCTTGGAACTCGAAAGCCACGGATTCAAATTTCAACCTTTGGAATAGTTTCACATTTTCCACTTGTATTATAAGAGTACCGTTTCTGATATACAACTTATGTGTGCATAAACATGTTCTTATTGATCAAAATATATGTCAATGATACATATACCCCCATGTAACTAGTGTCACTGCCTGGCTACACCAACTTTTAAATGCCTTGTAGTTGGTACAATGAAAACAGTGTTGGATGGCCAAAACAGTAATTTTCAAAAGTTGGTGTAGAAAGTAACTTCGGAGTTGAGAGCTTCTCTCTATTTTCTAGATTCTTTTTGCCGGTACTAAGTTGGCTTTTATTTTCTTTTATTTTTCAATTTTCAGTCATTGAGGTTATGATGTGTATGGATTCAAGACTAGTTATGGCTGCTAAATTGATTGTCGTTTAACATAGCAAAATAAAAAAGATTAATTCTCGTTTACACCCAGGCTTGGTGCTTCGCTTCCTTTTTTCTTTAATTTTGGGGGAGGGAATTCAATTTTGGGAAATACCAATATTTAGTTGGATGAGCCCTCGAGAGTTTTTCATTATTTTTTAGAAACTGTTGCATGGTCAACGGAATACATCTAAGCATCTTACAGCTGATGGGCATTCGAATCGACCGCTTTACAAAAAAGAAGTGGTCACCCTACGACATGTCGTGCCTACCTTTTGCATTGTGAAAACGAAAAGAAAAGCATTCGAGTTAAAGACAAGGCTGTATTTTCTATTTTGTGTCGTACGAAGTTAAGTAGCGGTTTCATCTCCAAATTGCGCATGCGGCATATCTATTGTCATTCAAAGAATCAAACATCTTGACCAACCCAGAAAAAAAATTTTTTTTGAATGCATAAAAAATAAATAAATCAAGCATCAGCTATTCATGCGAGATCAAGATAAGAGAGTAACAATGATACATCAAAGACTTTATTTAATTTGTTTTTTCTGCTTTCAAATACTTTTACTTTGAGGTTAAGTTTTCTGACCAGCTAACCACGTCCTCATTGCTCCATATTAAGAAAAAGGATTGGGATGGTAGATTCAAAAGGTACCACCACCCTCCCATTTCTTAAATGATAACACTAGCATGCATAAGCAGGCAAAATAGATATCTTATGATCCACCAATGATAAGTTTACCCCGACGTTCAAGTTCATAAAGCATGACAACTGATGCAGAATCTTGTGAACTCTTCTTATCAGCTCTGGCATCTCCTGTGCATTCCATGTTGCCCAAGTTGGGCATATACAAGGTTATTTTCGATACAAAACTGCTAAAGTTCTTGCTTGAGCCATCACCAAAATCGATTGGAGTTCTATAAGAGCAAGGACACTCATCAGGTCAAAATACAAAAAGATAAATAAAAAGACTTTTTAGATTTGCAGAATTTGCATATGGGCTAACCTTGATTTGGTTTCTGTTGATTCAAAGGAAGGCATTGGCCACTGTAGTCGCTTGCACAACTCGTAAAGAGTGGTTCGTGGTCCTCCTTTCTTCATGTTGATTGCTTTAATAACTGCATACAAGAACCCCAAAATATAAATTAGAATTAATGGTTGATAATAACACAGGATAACAGCCAAGCTCTTAATTCTAATTTCTACAGTTAAAAAATAATGATAATAAATAACAAAAAATGTGAAGTGCAAAAGATGGTGCAAACCTGGGGTGGCATATTCGGGATGACAGGTTTTCCCGCCATCGTCTGGCGATGCAAAAACTCCAGTTGTTTCGACAGCCATATGCATTTCAGTTGTCCGCTGCTTTTTATGGGACATTAGCTCCGAAGAATCTTCATCAGTTACTTGGTTGCAGACGTTGTGGTTGATTTCAAAGGGAGATGAATCACCTGATTGGTCACCTCCCAGTTTTCTCTTCTTTGAGCAATGGGAGTACAAAATACCTCTTTTCTGTTACATAATAAAGTTTTACCACCTTAAAAAGGTTAAATGCAATCGAAGATACGCAAAGCAAACTGTACTCATTAACAAACCTCAAGTTCTTTCAAAAGATGACGAGCTGCTTCTCCTTTTGCAGCTTTTTTAGTCTGATCATACCCCTTCTCAATCAACAGGACATCTTTCAGCTGTAGCCTAAGCTCCGCATGAATTGTTTCACCCTTCTTTATACAATTTTCTTTTATAAAGTATCCCAGAAAGTCACATAATTCAATTAGTTCACGCAGTGGAGGCAGCTCAAGTTTATCAGGAGTCACAATTGGAGATAATAATGGTTTAAATATTCTCCACACTTCATCAAGATTAAGCTTGGTATCAATTAGTATTGCCCCTGCAATACTTTCCACCAGATCTCCAAGAGCCTGCACGAGACACCATTTATGATCACAAAAATAATAACCAGAACAAAGTAAGGATAACCATCAAAGAGCCTACCTTGGGACCTTTTGTGGCTTGGAGCGTGATACCGTTGTCAGGATCAGAAAGACACTTCACATATTTTGTTATTTGACTTAGAAGTAACCCCGAGCAATGTTGTAGATGCTGTTGAAGGTTATGTCTCACAGCTACTTGAGCAAAATTTTCATTACTAACAGAAGCTGAACGCAAGTCAGTTAACTCGCCTGGATCAATATCTGTGTAGCTCTGATAGAGATGCCATGTGATAAGCAGGTCCAACACAGAATCACCAAGAAATTCTAGTCTCTGTTGAAAATTCAAGAATTTAAGAAAAGGAAATCTATGGCAACTGTTTGTTCTATATTGGCCATGTGTAACTTTTATGGAAAAAGAAACTTATTTGGAATAAATTCATATTCTTAGCAAATTATTTGGTTGATTGCCGGTTTCAAGTTCACAATAAAATTTCCTTTCAGAAAGAAAAAAGACAATCGAGGGTAACTCAGAAGAGGATTCTCATCTACCTCGTAACAGTAGCCAACTCCTGATTGTTGATAAGATGCATGTGTTATGGCCTCCTGTAAGAGACCCTTGGTAGAAAATTCATAACAAAGCTTTGACTCAAGGACTGCAACCTCACTTGCTTTTGGGCTGTAAGAATGAAGAGATGCAGTAGTAATTGCTTCAGCAACCGAGGAGGGCTCAAGTTCTGCGTCCAGACGGAGCCACTTCATCAGATGAACTGCAGCAGACAATCCACCACCAACATAGTACGCTCCTATAAGGGCTTCGACACAATCAGAGATTGTTTTTGAACCCATCCATCTATGACCCTTATCACAGCACTTTCCAACCACAACTTTGGGGTCTTCAGTTTGGAATTTGCTATCTACCGGCACTTCTAAAGTATCCACTCCACAATTACAAGGAACAGGCCGTAACGAAGTCTGTCCCGGAGCAACCCAACGACGTGGATCAAATGCACCATCACGTATATATTCCTACCAAATAAGAATTCCAAAGCTCTTATGAAAGGAACTTGAACATCAGTAACCAAAAATAGATGTAAGCCACAGATACCATATAAAAGGGCAATTACCTGTAATTTTCTATTTATTCCCAATTTATGTAGGTTAGAGTTACAAACAGCCCAAGTGCGCCAATTAGTTAATTCTCCTTCATGTTTTTTGGGATATTTGAGAAAAAGGTGGCAGCTCATAACATACTTTAAAACTGAATCCCCAAGCAATTCCAAACGCTCCATAGAAAAATCTTCATTGCATCTGAGTGTTGTAAGTGCTTCCAGAATCTAATCATAAAAAACTATTAGCTAGATCAAGTATATTACTTCATTAAAAAGGGACAAATCACAAGTATTTTAACCCAGATAGATGACGTACCAATGAGCTTGAGATCTGAAAGCTGCCAGATTGACAATTTATCTCTTCTCTAAGTTGGCTGGCTAACATCAAGGACTCCAAACGGTGGATCAATGATGGTAGTAAATAAAATGACTTTAAAACGTCTCTCGGGACACCAATATTGACAAGAAGCTCAGGTGGCATATAAGCATACATACGTTGCTTTTCAATATCAAGGTCAGATTTACCACTACCACCTGCCCAGATTTCATGAAAAAATGTAAAGATATGATTGAAAATCCACATTTTGTGCACATAACAAACAAGAAGATGACGTATGACTAAAATCTCAAGCATGCAAATCAACAAACCTTCACCATTAAAGTTCACAAGAAGGTTGTGTGGATTATGACTTTGCTTCAATTGCAACAAAGGCTGGCCCGGATACCTGAGCACAATCCTGTACCTGAATAGAACTAGCAATATTACAAAAACTGTAATATTTATAAAACATCGTATGAGGTATGAAATCACTTACTTTTTTTTGAAGTATTCGCCATAGGTAGTATATTTCGATGGGACAGAGTCTTTCTTTCCATCAAATGAACTCTCAGCGGAAGTGTTACTTAAAATCTCAGCAACAGAGTAGATTCTTCCAGTGTGGATAGCCACTACCACCATATTTTTCAGATCTTTTAGATCAACAGAACAATTAGCAAAGTGGACTATCTGTGCATTGTTGCATTCAGTCTCAGATGAGCTTGGAATACTTGGTAATAAATTCCCTGTGTCACCATTACACTGCTGAACACCAAACAATGACTTTCTCTTCAAGAATTCTACCACAGAAACACAAGAATCGATCCCTCTCCAATTTATTCTCCAAGATTCTGTATTTTCTTTCAATGTCTCAAATGGAAGAAGAAAATACATGTATGATGGGTTCCAAAGGTTTCTTGTTTCTTTCTCAGGTAAAAATTCTCTCTGTTTTCCAGCTGATTTGGTTCCATGAAATAATCTCCCAAACAACCCATTAAAGAAAAATTCCTGAAAGCACTTTGCTTTTGCCATCTGTTAAGAAAATATTAGTCAAAGTAAGTACTTAAGCGAAAAAGGAACCATATATGACTTAAAAAGCATATATTGTACCTGTTCTCCATCCAAATGAACTTGCCCACAGCAAGTAACAGAAGACTTGACTGTCTTTGAAATCAGGTAAAGTTCCAATTCGATATTCCCCACATCATCAGCAAGCTTTGACTCAATCAGAAGAATAAATCCAGAATACAACTCACTGACAATTTCACAGGAGAAGTCAAATTTATAAGCCTGAAAATTGGCACCATCAAGTTTTTCTCCCCAAGTTCCAGATAATGCACGAATGCAAGTTGTACCATGTAGTTCCTTCCTTTTAGTTGTTCCTTTAAAGACCAAATACAATATATTAAACACGATATAAAGACAAAGAGAAAATTAGAAATATAAAATGCCTCAGCACATACAAGATGGGGTGCCTAAACAAAGATCAAGATGTAGTAAGACAAATAGACAAACCTGGTTTAAAATTTAAATATAGATTTTAGATTGGGGAGAAGTTATTTTTAGAATGGGGTTTTCTATTTTCTGTCATTCTTTCTTTGTTGGCCTTCCGTTGTTTGTTTTTGGAAGCTTGTTTTCTGTTGGTTATTAAAATTTAAATATAGATTTTAGATTGGGGGGAAGTTATTTTTAGAATGGGGTTTTCTATTTTCTGTCATTCTTTCTTTGTTGGCCTTCTGTTGTTTGTTTTTGGAAGCTTGTTTTCTGTTGGTTGTGGGTAGTTCTTTCAGTTTTTTTGAACTGCTGGTCCACTTTGATTTCACTTCCTTATTCTATCTTACTAATATAATCATTATGTTTCCTATCCAATAAAAGAAAAAAGAAAAAAGAAAAAAAAAATGCCTGCACCAGGAGCTGCCTCTTTGCTTTTTTCACTGAGATCATTCTTTGAAGGCTCATCACTGGACGGTAGAAGATGATCATTCTTTGAGGGCTCTTCAATGGACAGGTGAAGATGATCATTCAGAGCACCCATTTGATGTAGCTTCTTACATGCTTCCAAGCATACAAGCTGCTTTGATAAAGAAGACTTCCTGCATGCAGGACCAACTAATGTTTGGAAAGCCGCATTTGGAGGCAATGTAATCGTACACTCATAAGACCCTCCAAGATATGAGTAATGAAAACTTGGCCTTGAATCGAAGGACCTAAGTTACACAGTAATCAAATAAGGGTTCAACAAGTATTAGGACAAAATACTAAACAGTAATTCCAGCAGAGATTACTGAAGAGGATAACACATGCATACTTATCACTAGGTAGCGTTTCACAATATTTATTTATGAGACTGACACTAGAATCTGCTGTCACTGATGCTCCAGTGGCATCCACAATATATGAATTTGTTTCCTCAGTAGTACATGCTTCCAACACGCACGCTTCAGGATCTCTATTTATAGCTGTATCAGTCATCAAATACTCGCTCCTGATGATCTTATATAATTCATCCCTCTGTTCCTTGTTTCCCCTGTACTATATGTATATAGTCAAATGACAATACACGGTTGCGAAAACACGCAATAAAAGCATTCATGGAGGAAGCTTCAACTCACGGGAGATAAACTTCATACATGTGTTTTTTTTTTCTGGACTGCACTACATATATCTGTTCATATGCTGATAAAGTGAAACAATAAAGAGAAGACCCACCTCTCCAGCATAATGATGAATTGAGAGTTATTTTGCCGTGCCTGTCCCCTGGACTGGACATAACTACGCACTGTCTTTGGCAGGTCAAAACGTATCACACAGGAGCAGTTTGGCACATGAATTCCCTCCTCAACTACATCGGTAGCAAATAATAAGTTGACCTGTTCAGAAGGGGTTAGCAATTGAGGATTAGGTTTTCAAATCTCAAAACTTCTCGTCAATTCCTTCCCTACAATATAAATGATCATATACCTCCCCAGCGCAGAATAATTCCAAAATCTCCTTTTGAGTTTTCAACGCCAGAACATCAACTGATGTATTACTTCCAGTCAAATAGGAAACCGTAAAATGAGATAAAGAGGTAATCTTCTTCATGAATCTTTCAATCACTTTGGCTGTGACAATTCTATCAACAATTATAAGGCACAGTACTTCCCTAGATCCTCTGCAACCAAAAATCATAATGATAAATCAACTTTGCCATGACATGAATAAGATTTGACCAATAAAGTCATTTTCTTACCCAAATGAATGGAAAATTTGAACAAGTTCATTTAATTTGGGAGATATATATCCAAAATCTACCGCCTTTGAATAGTCAAACCCAAAATCCAAATAATTTACAACACCTGAAAAGAAAGGAAATAATACGGTTAGCAGATGCATTATCTAAAACAGAATATAAAGTTATTAGAATCATAAAGGCAATCTGGCTACAGAAAGTGCATCAGAAATAATGGCATTATGCATCTATTCTCAAGAATCCCAACCATAAAACGCTCTCAGAAAAGAGCATACTGTTTAAGTTCTTATTAATTGATCCGACAACCAAAACAAGCACAAAAGTTGTGTTAAGAACAATATTCTAGAAGAACAGCCATTTCCTGCTCCTGTTAGATTACACCTTATGATCTTTTGCTAATCCATAGTTGGAAATTTAGAAAAGGACGAGGCAGACAGACAGACAGACAGACAGACAGAAGAGAGAGAGAGAGAGAGAGATCAAGTTTCAGTACATTATAGAAAAAATCCTTGATGTATAATTTAATATATAAAATTGGACCTGTGTACTCTAAAAGTGGCTAAGACTGAAGAGAGAAAGCTAAATAATGGCATACCATGTAGAAACGATTCCCTAATTATGCCAAGCACTTCTTCGAGAAAATATCTGCACTGCAAAGAACTTTCTCTATAGAGTTCACTCTCTTCTTTGCAATTAGGAGAATTCTCTAGACAGAGCTTAACAGCCTACAAAAGAATTAAGGTTATACATACTTATAATCTGAACCAGAAAACCATAAAGAACGTAGAATTGGAGGAGGCCAAAATGACCTTTCACATGAATTCAGGTCGAAAATATATCTCAGTATATTGCCATATAATGGAATACAACCTTTCAACATATAATCAGAGTCATAAAATAAACAGTCCTGATCCTTAATAATGGGCCAAAGTGCCAAACCATTTATGTCAGAAGTAACTCGTCATTAAGACTAATCATGCATGCAATTAGACCTTCTGGAATTTGTTTGAAGTGAAAGGAAAACTAGTCCAAGGGTCACAACAGATCATTTCTTTGACTCTCCTGCAACAACCATCTTTCCTCAATAGGTTATACTTAAAATCATACCTCATAGGTGCATATGAGACCAAGGTCGTCAAGGCAATACAAGATGTTTGCAAAGTCATTAGACAATCGTTTTTGCAGTGTCTTAATTTTATCATCCGCATCTTTGAAATTACTTTCTACTGACTCTTGCAACTTTAGCAATGAAGCATCAATCTGTCCATAAAGTTTTGTTAGTATCCACACAAGTTTGCTACAAAAAAAGTAGGCCAAAAAAATTTGTCAACATGCACATATATACATACAAGGCAGGAATACCTTGGACCAAGAGGCTTTCATCTTTTCTTTCAAATCTAAACTCGGAAACCATGCTTTGTCATAAAATCTACAAGTTTCTTTTGCAGAGGAGACATATACTTCCATCTCTGTTTTGTCCTCAATAGTATAAATCTGTGTAAGAAAATTTCAAAACATTAAGATATCAGTAACTGAGTTTAACAAATGATCCGTGCATACAGATCACATTGAGAAAAATCTGTATACCTTGCAAGCCAAAGTGCTTTCAAGTTCTGATATTTGACCCTCACAGTCCATTGTGTATGAGACACCTAATGCATAAAGTTATATTTAAATATGCACATAATAAGATTTATAGGTTTGGACTCAATGATGGACATGCAAACAACGAGCCCCTGGATATACCAAAAACACAGCAATTCATTGAAAAAAGAGCAAGCAGGAATGATAAGCAATAGCAAAAATTACCTTTTTTAATTACAGGTGATGCCGTCATTCCGAAAATCTTTGGCTTGTTATCGGACTTGTGAAAGAATTCCTTCACCGCAACAGACAAAAATTGTCATGATGACCGTTGGTAATAAAAGAAATAAAGGACAATGCATAACAACAAAGAAAGTCAAGAATATTATACAACAATAAATTTAACCTTCATTATCTTTGTATATGGATGGTTTCCAGTAGCACGATGGCACTCATCAATAATCATCAGGCATACTGCTTCTATACTCAAGAATGCCTTTCTTAAGGCATCCAGAAGAATCTGGGGTGTCATAACCAGTACCTAAAAGATAAAATACAAACAGATATGCACTAATTTAACATCATCGCAAAAACTTGAGAGTACTATTTCGTTACAAGGATTCTAACAATCATTTACAGGCGGCCCATGAATGTTAAATATTTTGAGAATGCTAGTTTGGACAAGTTACCCTGCTGATTGTTTTCTTCACTTTTTAATGTAGATCTCGCTAAGCTAAAAACAAAATAAATGAGGCACAAACAATGGGTAAAGCAAATAACAACTCAACAATCGTGCAGAATGGCTACCGACAGAAGGAGCAGGAAAAGGAATCATGTCAAATTAGACCCACATGTCTTCAGAAGGAAAAAACAATTTCTTACCAAAAGGAGGGGACACAACGAAGTGATTTCTATAACTAGATAAAAAATAAAAAAAAGAACTAAGATAAGTAAAGCCTTTTTTTTAATAAGATGCAAAGTGAAACAACTAAGAAAAAAACAAAAAAAACTAAGCAATGTAAAGAATTAATTGCCTTCTTATATTATCAGCAATATTTAAAAGGGATAAAATAGAAATAAAAATGAATGCGTTACTTCCACAGAGAGGGAAGTGCAAAAAGTGCAATAATGATTGGCATGTCATTAGGGAGCAAAGATAAGAACCACTCAAATACAAGCATGAACTTATACCTCATACATATTATCATAAATTTGACTCAAGCTTTCCAAGAAGTAAACTTACATGCTGCTTAACTTTTCACAAAATTAAAAAATTAAAAAAAACAAGGAAAAAAAAACTTACATCATGCTTATTTTTTTCCTTTTCCCAGCACTCCATAGTCCATCCATCAACCCCCATGGCTCCATAATACTCTCCCACTCCAAAATTTGTGTGGATTTTAATAAATTCAAATTGCTGCAAACACAAAACCATTCAATTTCAACAAGTTGTGAGACATCAATGATGAGAGTTCCTACAGGGGCGCATTAGTCACGAAATAAATACTTCTAATAAAATTATAAAAATAAAAATAAAAACTGGAAAAAAATTATGGAATGCCCACTAAATGTATAAGAAATCTTAAAGGGTAAACGTAACAGTTAGAAAGGGAAGAGAAAATAAGTAAACCTGATGAACAAGCTGCACAGTTGGAGCTAAGAATATAATTAATTTTTTGACACCACTTGACTTGACAGCTTGACCGATGTCAGTGATGAGCATCACAGTTATCATAGTCTTCCCAGCACCTGTCTCCAACACTGCAATTGTGTTTCTCCTCCTTGCAACTTCATATATCTTTGACTGATAACTAAAGACACACACACAATTATGCACACCCAAGAAAACTCACATTTGTCAAAAAAAATTTAAGGAACAAAAATGACACGCACATGAAAGTCATAAAAAAGAAAGACGGAGAGAGACAGAGATACCTTCTGGGATTGAAGTCCGTGGAAGATTTTGGTTCCTGGTCAGGAACATGATCAAAGGGTTTGGATTGCATGTCATCAAAGCTGCGTTTCAGAGGATCACGGCGTTCTTCTGGTAAATGCATTGCAGACTTTGGAAGGGAGAACCGAAAAAGAGGGGAAGGTGAAGAACACTTGAAGCCTGAAAAGCCCTAACACATAAATATCCTGCCTTTCTTGCTCTGAGTCTGTAACTTCACACTGCCACACTGGCCTATGTATAAACAGGAAGTCTCGGGGAGTCAAAAGAAAAAAACTCACACACAAACATAACCACAAATACGTTGCAACTCCGGCCCAACCAAAAAAAAAAAAACACGTTGTACGGTTGTAACGACACTTGGGACTTCTCCCGGGAATCAAAGTAATGGTTGTTTTTTTTTTACGGAACTTAACCTCTTCAGAGTTCGGAGACGCTGAGAAACCTTAAGTCGTGGCGCTCGTGTGGGTTTCTAAGCCCAGCGGCGGTATGTTGCGTGGAAACTACGCCCCAATTTTATCTTTACGATGTCATATCTTAAGTAATCCCACGCTTTGGTCGGCACGTGATGACGAGAACCGCTTAGAAGTTGGACAACAGGGTTCCGAAATAAAATCGTGGTAAATAGTAACGGAAATCCTGCTAATAAATAAGCCTTGCCCAAAAATTCGTTCACTTTTTTTTTCGGGTAAATGAAACAACGAAGTGTCATTTCCTGATGAATACTGATGAGTATGACTGTATGAGTCATGAATTAGAATAAATCTATGTAATCGAGGACAAACACTTTTTCAATACATTCAGATTCAAATGCTATTTTTTTTTATAATCTCCAAAAACAAAATGAAAAAAAAAAGATTAGAATGTTTTAATCCTCTACTTTGGAACCAAACCAACCACCATCTTTTAATCTTTTAATTAATACCACTTGTACGAAATACAAATTAATGTTACATTAATTTGAGTGACAAATAAATTAGGGTATAGGTTATTCTGATTACCCTCCATTGCTGAGTTGACCATCCTTGAAATATTCAATAATAGTCTACTAAATTTTTTGTATTATTTCGGTAAACTATTGTCGAATAGTACAAATATACAAAAAGATTCAATAATTGGCCACCAAAATAACACAAACTTTTCGAAAGATTATTGTCGAATATCCTAAAGGTAATCAACTCAGCAATAAAGGATGGTCGGAATAGCCTTAGCCATAAATTAGGCATTAGATTTTTGTAATATACTTTTACAAATTACAAACTATTTGACATGGATGGAACTGGAAATGCAAGAACTAAAAGGTGCTGGGGTTAGGTGGTTGTATCATGTATGGCTTGTTTCTATGTTACAAAATGATTGAAAAATTATTTTCAAAATATAAATCAAAATAAAATGGAATGGAATGTTATCTTATAATGTCACCAGTCACCAGTAATCACCACAAGAGCAGCTTCGATCCCTGAAACGATGGAACCGATTTGCATCTCTCAACACAATCTCTCGTTGAGAAACCTTGGGAATGTATTTGACTGCATTGTGGCAATCTCCACAAACTCTAAGGTTTTTAATCACCCGAATGGTTGAGCATGGAGGAGTGCTTATGAGTCCATAAGCTATTGCTAGCTTCTCACTGTGGTAATACAGAGAACGCTGTTTTTACTCTTCTTCAACATCAACCAGCACAAACTCTGTATCAGGGACATACCCTTCTTCGCCAATCTGTTTCATCAACTCCTCCACCTTGTCATATATCAAATCAGCTTCTGGATGGGATTTATCATCTACCACAAACAAATGGACCTTGTTTTTCACATCCACCCAGCTGAATCCTGGATCTTTCTTTACATTCTTCTTCTTCATCATTTCTCTAGCATCTTTCACAACATCCCACTGGTTGGCAGCAGCATAGATATTAGATAAAAGAACGTAGGCGGATGAGTCAGATGGCTCCATGGCCAAGAGCTGTGCTGCTACTCGTTTTCCGGCTTCTGTGTCCCCTTTAACCCTACAAGCACCAAGCAAGGCTCTATACATTGAAGCAGAAGCTTCAAATGGCATTGATGCTATCAGCTTTTCTGCCTCTTGAACGCGCCCTGCACGGCCAAGGGCATCAACTAGACAAGAGTAATGCTCAATTTCAGGTTCAACGCCGTAATGTTTTTGCATTGAAGAAAAATACTCATAAGCTTCAGAAACTAAACCAGAATGGCTACAAGCAGAAAGAACTCCAATGAAAGTAACTCTATCAGGCTCAATTAGATTAGATTTCATGACCCTGAAAAGGTTTAGTGCTTCTTCAGCATTTCCATGTTGTGCTAAACCCACCAGCATGGCATTCCACAGGGCAATGTTCCTAACATCCATCCTTCTGAATAAACGATATGCATCTTCTATGTTACCACACTTGGCATACATGTCAACAAGTGATGTTGCAACAAAAGGGTCCAACGAAAAATCCAACTTTATCACATCTGCATGTGTCTGTTTCCCTTGTTCCAGGGCTGTCAGACAAGAGCTGGCTTTGACAAGGGTAGCAAAGGTATACTCATCAGGCTGAACTCCCGACTGCCTCATCTGATGGTATATAGAAAGAGAGCGTTCTTCATCTCCATTTTCTACGCATCCTGAGATCATAGTTGTCCATGCAACACCATCAGGTGCAGGGATGTCATTGAAAACTGTGTGTGCACTTCCCATGTCTCCACATTTAATATACATATCTAGAATACAGCTGTTAACACATAAATCCAGAGAAAACCCTGTTTTTATGGCATGAGCATGAATTTGCCTCCCTGGTCCCAACGCTACAAGGCAACTAGTGGCCTTGGCCACAGTTGCCAAAGTAATCTCATCTACACTCTCTCCACCCTCATGCATCATCCTCATAAGTTCCAATGCTTTGTGACTTTCCTTACTCATTATATACCCAAACATCATTGCATTCCAAGATGCCAGATCAAATTTAAGTTTGTTTCCTAGAAGGGCCTCTGCCTCCGCCATCTTTCCGTTTCTAGAATAAACATCAATAAGAGCCGTTGAAACATAACTTTCAGCAACGATTCCGGTTTTTATTGCATGAACATGAATCTGTTTACTGGCATACAACCCTTCTTCAAGCGAAGAGCAACCCCTTAGAACACTTGCGATTGTAAACTGATCAGGTCTCAAACCATCATGTAATAAACCTATGAATAGGTTTACCGATTCCTCTCCTAAACCACTTTGCGCACAACAAGATATCATTGAGTTCCATGAAATTAAGTCCACTTCTTCCATGTGATTGAACACTTTTCTAGCAAAATAAACAGAAGGAGCCTTTGAATACATGTTGATAAGGCTATTTGCAACAGAAGTAACAGAATCAAAACCTGATTTCAAAGCAACGCCATGAATCTGTTGCCCCAACTCCCAATCATTTGTACCTGCAACAGCAGATGGAATAATAACTAATGTCACACTGTCATACTGTACTTTTGTTCTAATCATATTTCTAAAACAGTCTATAGCACGCCAATTGTCACCCGCTTGAATATACTCAGACAACCTTTTGTTCCATGAATATATGTCTGAATTAGTATCATACAAAAACAATTTTGTCGCATATGCTTGAACCTGCTCCATGTGCCTCCTGCCTTCATCAGAATCAACTTTATGAATCCCACTAAGAACAGAACGCACACTAACATCGTCAGGACGTAATCCACTCCTATGAAACTCAGAGAAGAAAGTAAATCCATCTTTCTCAAGACCCATTTCCAAATATGCCTTGAGCATTGTATTCCACAACACCACATCCCTATCCAGCATCCCATCAAACAAAACACGAGCCTCCTTAATTCTTCTGAGTTTAGAATATATGTTCACAAGAGCACCAGAAACAAACACATCCCATTCCAATCCAATTTTAACAGCATAGCCATGAACAACCTCGGAAGCACATACGTGGCCTGAGAGCAAACACAGCTTTAAGACCGGCGCCAAAGTCAGTCGACTAGTAAAAATAACAGACTCGCGAAGACGGCGGAAAAGATTAAAACCCTCTTGAACATTGTGAAGCTCAGAGCCCGCAGCAGCTTGCGCATAGGCTGCTAGAATGGAATTCCAGGTGACAAGATCACGAACGGGAGTTTTATCGAACAGGCGGCGCGCGCACGAGAGGGACCCACATTTCGAGTAAACGGTGATGAGATTGTTGGTCAAAAAATGATCTGGGTCTTTGCCGGAGGTTATGATAAGCGCGTGCGCACGCTTGCCTAGCCGCAAATCGGCGGTGGCAATGGCTGTGCGGAGGATGGAGAACCATTGAGAAGAAGAAGATGAAGAGGAGGGCTGTGAGAGATGGGTAGAGGGAGAGATGGGGGTGGAGAGAGAGGAGAAGTTGAAGAGAGGGAACAGAGTTTGTGGGTAGGGAGTGTTAGTAGAGAGGAAAATGCATTTGGGTCGGAGGTTGGCTTGCAACTGCATTATTTTTTAGGTGCATTGTCTGCTTCCCTCCACGACTCAAGTTTCAAGATTCTGGTATTTCAATGTGCACAAATAAAACTTGTGTGAGTTTGAAGTCAAAGTATTTATTTGACTTCGGGTGCTGGTCAACTTTGAGAGTCAAACTCCCACCTATTGATTCATATCCAACTCAATGAGTTTATAGTTATACAGTATTAATTCTATGATACAAACACTACATGTCCTATGAACACCACACATATAACTATTTACTTTTGAATGTTGACCACTGACGGCAGCGCCTCGCGATGGATGAGTCATGGTGAGAGAGATATTAGATATTATATCTTAGACTTGTGAGAGAGAGAGAGAGATGTAGCGTGTAGGTGGCAGCAATTGTCGATTCAATGGTGATGGAGTTCGTGGTGGAGAAGATCAACGGTGATGGTGGTGGAGCTCTCTGGTGGAGGAGATCAACTAAAGGTGTCATTTGAAATGCTAGTTCTTGTGAAGGTGAAGGCGAAGGCGATGGTATGGGACTTGAGTTCGAAACGAAGAACATGAGAGAATGAAGCGAGACAATCAGTTTGGTTTCATTCGGTGGAGGCCCGAAACCAATACCGGCCCAATTATAGTCCGTTTGGCAGCTTGGCAATAGCAGGCTCACCCACGATGATGTATACACAACCCAACCAATCAGCCTGAGCAGGTTGGTCAACGTTCCCTTGTTTTCCAAACAAGTTATTATTGCATGGTAGGTCCGGGAAGGAGTCCTTCTCTAGTTCTCTTTAACTGTAACATAATTTATAAAGTGGGTAAAGAATTGGCAGAGGGAGTCATTCAAGTTTTGGTGAATCGTGTTGATATCCTACCCACGATTGGCTCAGGGGGTAATTAACAAGGTGAATTGTTCTATCATGTAATTCAATTCTATCAGTTACATCTGAGAATCAAAAAGAAATTTAACAAAGAACTAAAAATTTAAGATACAAAATTAAAGAAAAAGAAAAAAGTTGCACATCTGCTAACGTAGGTCAACTAGTCGATCTTAATGATACACTTTCTCTTCTTTCTTTTGTTCTGTTTTTCCCTCTACGTTCCCAATTTCTCTTCATTTTCCCTTTTTCCTTTTTTTTCTTTCTTTTTCAGACTTGGACTAATCTTGATTCCTTTCCCATATACAGATACAAGAATGCCTATGATGACTATGACTTCGTGGACTTTGCGGTGTTAAATAACTCCTATACCTCACACTGTCATCTTCCAGGCTCAGTATAACAGAACTCGAAGTAGCCCTGCCTGTGGCTCAGTGTAGTTAAGGCCCTCTTCTTCAAGTAGGTATCTTTGTACAGCGATTGGGAGCCTTGCCGGTGTGCGGGAACCCCTTGTGTGGTGGCCTGTTCCAACACATATATAAACCTGAAGACCTGCCTCTGCTGCTCTGGCAGTGCTCCTCAACACGCTCAGCTCATGCTTAAGCACGTGAAGGGCTTCATTTACATGCAGCCCATGCAGGTCTATCATCCTCTCCTGTGCTCTTCCATTGCCCTGCATCTCTGGAGCAACTGGGTTCCTGTTTTTTGAAAACAGTAGAGAGCAGCAAAAAAGGCAACAGTTTAACTTATAAGGAAAACACAAAAACATGAAAACTAAGGTTATTGGAGGTCAATGCCAAAAGTAGTCAACAGTGCTAAATCTGTTATCAAACTCATGTCCTGTATGACTAAGTATCACTTTGTTCAACAAGCTAGTCGCTTGTGCTAGGTTGTCTCAGACATGCCCAGAACAGGCGGCAGCTGCAATGCTTATATACACAAATTTTCAGGTCCAAATCAAAGTTCAAAGATGGTAATCAGTCACATGGAAGCTTCATCTACCTTCAACATAAAATGGATTTCTTCTAGGCCAAGAAGAGGAAAAGAAAAGTCTAATCTTATCATTGCATTATGGAAATAATAAACCTGTCATGAGTCCATGAGGGAGAGATTCAGAAAAATGCAAAGATGCCAAAAGACAGATCTAGCCATCCCCTTTGGACATGACCAGGTGCATGACAGAAAACATGGTAAAACAAAATTCCATAAGTACTCAGGACCTTGTTTTTGGCCCAGACCAACCACGAACAGTGGGGGACAACAAACCTCTGACGATATATAGATTCTTGGGCTTTTCCATGAGCTGCCTTCATATGCATGTTGTGCAGCTGTCCTTTAACACTCAGCTCCTTCGCTAGAGCCTTGTTTCCAACAAGGTATGCTTGCCGTGCCTGTTTTTAAATGGAAACAATTAAGGTAAATTTGATTAAACAGCCACATTAGGCAAAGAATTAGTGACAAGGATTGGACTTGAACCCACAATTGGCTCAGCATTCAGCATGCATAGTAGAAAGAAAAACATGGAACTGCAGTGGCCCACCAGCATGGCAGTATCATAAAGGAAAAACACTCCCACCAATACCTATTGGTTAAAAACATGCATCCTTTAAACCAACGGAAGGTGTACACCCGCCGTGTACCACTGCAGTTAGATCATTGACCATTTATTTTCCTTTTTAAGGTTCACATAAGACTTAGCCAAACAGCTCTATTGGTAAACTCAATACAGTTGATCACTTTTAAAATTTAAGTCCATATCCTGCATAAATGCATTTTTTAGCCCATTCAAGGCTTCACTGTTAACATAAATAAGAAATACATGGAAAAAAGGACTGTTGTTTTACAGAAAAAAAAAAAACCATTTGACAAGCTTTTAGGACAAACCTGCTCAAAGTATGCATTACGCAGGCGTGCATGGTCACGAGCTTCCTCCCGCAGGTCAGAATACATATTTGCTGTCATGTCAACAATGTTAAGGCAAAGGTAAATAGAGAATGCATTTGTCCCACAACTGAATTGACATAAACAAAAATCATTTGGTTGACCAAAGAACATTACCAACAGAATCTCCAGTTTCAAGCCAGACAGGAGCAGTCCGAGCTGATCCACGATTCTGCGACCTGTCACTGTAGATGTTTCTTCCATGGCCAGCATTGTAACTGCTAGTTGAAAGATGAGAACGTCTACTTGAGCCAATAGTGGCATCATCAGAACCATTTCTCTCATACTTCCATCCACCAGAATCCTGAGTCGCCAATTTTCTGACAGCTGAAGCAAAATCTATTGCACCCCTTGATGGAAAGGATGAGCTAGACTTGAACAGAAGCATGTTGTCCTTGTCAGAAGATCGATAAGGATTGCCACTTTGCTGGAGATCATCATCTCCAGCATATTTTGGATGACCATGCTGACTATCTGTTGTAGTAAGTGCAGGAAAGTCCATTGCATTAAGATCAGGAGCTGACAAGGTCTTTGAGTTCAGATTATCATTAAAACCACCATCAACTTGAAGCTACATACAAAACAAATATATACGATCATACACCTTAATTCACAGTAATGAAACTAACATATAGCCTCTACAGAATCAATAATGAAGAATAGCCATGCATCTGTGTCACTTCATCATGTATGGAAAAACAAGCCAACACTATAATCTAAACACCATTGCTCTGTGGGAATCAAGAAAAAATGACTTGATACACAACTAAGGAAAGATAGTGATCAATGTCAATACTATATAGTGAAAGGAAATGACCCACATGAAATCACTAACCCCCAGTACCATGCCACTATGATAAGGAACTGGAGGGTTATACATAAGACCATAGTTGCAGTGAGTCAGCTCTAAACTCTATGGGGAACCAGATCTTCCCTGCCAAAAGAAGGCATAATAGGTGCTCGCCACAGTTAGCATCCAACTCTTATTTCCAATGTATTTATTCCAGAAAGTTCAGAGGTAGTTATGACTGCATGTTGCATTTGTATGGGTCTGAGTGAGAAATGAATATATAAATAAATAAAAAGGATAAAATTATGGAAAGACAAGGCACTGAAGGGTTTGATAAATATGTTTTCTTTGACTTGATTTTTCAAAATCACAATAATGAATTTCAAATATAGACAAATTTATTTGCTGATCACAATCCAATCTAACAGCAAAACTGGAAAATTTGAAGTATATTACATCAATAAGGCACCTTTCACTGTCACAACATCTTCTATCTAAAAAAGACATGCAAGCTCCTCAATTTGACTGCAGTTAAATTATCTGTAAAAATATATAAATATATAAAAACAAGTATACCTCCAACTGAGTCAACATCTCAATAGTCAGGTTTAAGTCACAGCCATTGGCAAAGTAAACTTCTGCAAGACTCTGAGCAGAAAAGCCAGGGAACAGTGAAGCCAAAAACTCCGCAGGGTTAATATCAGTATCATCCACAATTGCCTGCTCACCCAACATATCATTCATGAACCTGTGTGTAGAAATTCCATCATAAGGAGATCCCTCCTGACCATTACTAACAAGCTGATTACTGTTCATAATCTGCTTATCCCAAGGCTTAGGTGACATATGCAGGAAACTGGCCGAGGACAGATCATCCCCATATGGAGAAGCAGAAATTCTTAACTTATCAGAAAAGCTATTACCATTAATGTGCGACTCATTTAATAAGTATCCACTGCCTGTAGAGGCAGGAAACTGTGTTGCCTCACCATCATCATGCAAGGACAAACCTGCCAAAGAGAGGTTCCCAAGACCTTGTGACTCATCTTCTCCCATGACCTTAAAGTCCGGGGTAATATCATCAGGGAGCTGGTGACGCCAATATTGGTGGGCCTCGTCATCAGAATTATTCGATGCATTGGACTCTGATCGATCCAGTACTGTTTTCCCAAATGTTCCAGAGGAAGAAAACTTTGCTGCCGCATGTGCTGTGCTGGTGCTTCCAGATGATGAAGATCTGAGGGCAGAGGGAATGAACTCTGCTGCATTTGGATTTAAAGTGATTGCTTTATTTCCAGTGCTTGGCTTTGTGTCATTTGTGAAGGACCCTTTCTTGGACAAGCTCATTATTTACTGAAATAGAAAAGGTTTGACCAGCTTTTGAATGAAAGAACAACTCGATTTTCGTCAAGCTTCAACCAAACCCTGCAAAACAGTTTCATTGAGCATTATAATTAGTCAATTGAGCAAAAAAATTCCATTTCAAGACAAATCCACTCGTAATTCAGTGAGTCGATCACAATCCGACAAAAATACTTCCACCTATAAAACACAGTCATTTGAAAGAACACAAGAAGACAGAAATAAATAAAAAGGAAAAAGAGAAAAGAACAATTAAACCAATTCAGTATTTGTTTTAAAAAAAATAAAAAAAAACTGGTCAAAAACATACACATATCCTTCACTCTAGAAATAAAATAAAATAAAATTATGTTCACTATTGAAATGAGCTAAAAGCTAATAATTTTTAGTCGACTCTGGGTAAGTGCCAAATGCTTTATAAGTGCAAAATTACAAACTATGCATAAGATATACACAAAAGTCAACACTGAGGATAAATAAACACTCAGTTCTGTCAAAAGGATAAAGTTTTATACAAAAATGCTTGAAACCCTAAAATTCACCTCATGATTAAATAACAAAAAAAAACATTACTTTCAGCGAAAACGTAAATAGGATAACACAAATCTCAAACATTAATTAGATTCTAAGCTCATGACATTAAGCCCTAATTTGGACATCAACCACCCGTTTTCACAACAAAATCTAAATAAAATCAAGATTAACAAATAAACATATAAAAAAAACCAACGCAATTACGCCCTGAAACCAAAGCCCCAGTTAGGGAAGCAATCGAATTTAATAGATCTCAATAAATGCAACCGTCAATAATAGTAGTAACATATAAAATAAAAAATTAAAGAAACCCAGAAATGATTACAAAAAACAACCAAAACGATAGTAAAGTTGGAAAATTTAATAGAAGAAGTGAAAGATCCGGTGAATGAAGAAACACGAGTATACCTTTTCGTATCAAATCGAAGGAATCCATCGACTGAGCTTAAGACGAGATAGAGAGAGAGAAAGAGAAAGAAATGTAATCGAAGATTGGGGGTTTAGATTAGGGTTGAAGCTTGGGGAGTCTGTGTCCAGTAGTATCTTCAGCTTTCAGGCCTATCTCCCTCTTCTTCTCTGTGTCCGTGTCTTTGACTGTGTTTGTTTTTGGTTCGAAACCTCTCTATGGGGGCTAATTGCTAATACCACCACCACCACAAAAAATGTAAAAGACACCCAACCCCTTCGCCACTCGATTTGACCCCTCTCTCTCCCCCTCCCTCTCTCTCCTTCTCTCTCTATCTCTGTCCAAATCCTACGCATTATTTGTTTATTTAATATTTGTTTGACGTAATTGGGATTTGGGAAGAGTGAGCACAACTTTTTTCGTTGAATATTTTACCATTTGTTTATTATTATTTTTTGTATTCTTTATTCTCTCTCAAAATTCTTTTTATTTTATTTTTCTATACCATTTTTTGCTTCAAAAATATTTTCCGCTTGTCTTTTTTATATACATGGAGAGAAACGAAGCAATTTCTAAAAATACAAATTGAAAATATGTTTAAATCATTTTGATTATATTTGTTTCCTTCTCTTACTTTCTCTTACGGTTTGGATCCATAACACACATTTTCTGAAAATTTTAATAATTGAAAATTAATCCCCCTTAATTGAGATTTGGGAATCTGTATTTATACTTGTTCTAATTTTATGGAAATTGATGTTTTCCTTTTAGTTATTTTTTATATAATATACTTACTTCTTAATAAGTACCTCAAGAGACTAACTAAATCAACAACTGTCTATGGTTTTGTTAAATTCTTCTGCTTCTTGGGAATCAAAGTATATGTTGTGTAACTGAATAACTTTCAGTAAAAGTCTTTTAGAAGCCAATAAACACTTAGTTTAGAGAATGACACATAATTTTTTTTTTGTTGGAGTATGTCTTGAATTAAATTCTCATGTATCTCAACTAATTAATTAAAAAAAAAGATGATCCAATTTTCCTTTGATCGAAAGTGATCATGAGTTCAAAACTCATGTACAGAACAACAATTGTTAATAAAATAATAAAAATGCTAGTTGTTAAGGGCCCATATGGTAACATTTTGCATAATAATTTCGGAAAAAAGTCTGGTAGTAAACTTAAAATTTTTGGTTTACACTTATTTCAACCATAAAGAAAATGGTTAGTTCCAATGTAAAGAAAATTTTTATTAGAATTTGTATTTTCATTGGTCAGTTAATTGTGTATAGACTAAATGAAATTATGAAAATGTCATCAACTGGAATATAACTAAAAAGGCCAAAGAAAATTTAACTGGACCCAACGGTTTGCCCCAAACCCATAAGAGAATCAAGTCGTTTGGTGATACAGCTCTTCCATCTCAAGTTCATTCGAAGAAATATGTTCTAGACTTGCAGCTCCTAATTTCCTATATCCAGTTATATGGGCTTTAGATATAGTGAGATGGAAGCAAAGAACACAAAGGTTCGCCTGAAAGAAAACTACACATATATACAAGTTTTATCTCAAAAATTTGAATATTCTTGAAAAATGATTGAGTTTTTTGTTTTTTTGGTTGAAATACTTTAACTCTAAATATAGAATATAGAATCTACTTAGAAAACAGTTGGGGAGATACCAATATACCATTACTAAGAGACAATTATATCGCGCGTGAAAACTGTAATTTACTTAACTTAATCACAGTAATTAGGGGAGAGAGAGAGAGGGCAATCAATCAATTTATCCGGCCCGCACCTTTACGCAAATGTGCCCCACTCAACAACAGTCAGAGCCCATGCCAATAACCATGCAAACTCAAACTCGCCACACACCCATGCGAGAGCGCGTGGCGGAACCCCCAAAAGACCACGTTTGGCTTGGATGACCCGCAACAGGTTATCTCTGTGACAGCTGGCGGAGGTAGTACACAAATGGACCACTGTATCGAAGGCTCGCAATCAAGCGCTCAGCGCAACACCGGGAGCAAACACACCTAGGTAATAAAAACAACACACGTGTCAAGATGGTACGATATGGGATTGTGATTGGCAGAGGAACAGTTATGGCAGGTAGGGAGTGAAGCAGTGGAACACTACAGCGCCTCCAAAGCGCCAATGTTCAGGGAATATACACAAATTATATATCGTGTGGGATTTAGTTGAGGAAAAACGAGAGGCAATCACGCCTCTGAATTCTCCAAATTCTTTGATGCTTTGGTTTGTGCTGTTAATAATCGATCAATCGGCGGCCATAAATTTAGAGAAAGAAGAGAAAATCGCATTCATCGATCGATTGAGCTTCAATTCTGTAACCGTAAACATTATTACATCTCTCCTTCTTCAAATTCAAATTCCCTTGGTTTTAAGAGTGTAAAACCCAAACGGTAAAGTCTCCGAATTCCCAATTTTTTTGCTGAAAATGGAGACCGTGGAGTTGGTGAAATGCTTCTGCTGCGGATTGACGGAGGAGTGCACGCGGGGTTATATATCTCGGGTGAAGGAGAAGCACCAGGGGCGGTGGATTTGCGGGCTGTGCGCGGAGGCGATCAAGGACGAGACGTCGAGGTCGGCGAGGGAGGATATCAGCGCCGACGAGGCGATGAAGCGTCACGTCAAGTTTTGCGAGCAGTTTCGGAAGTCGAGCCCGCCGAGCAATCCGACGGAGGATTTGATATCGGCGATGAAGCAGCTTTTGCGGCGGACTCTGGACTCGCCGAGGAAGGAGAGTTTGGGCGCTGCTTGTCGGCCGCTTGGGAGATCGAAGAGCTGCTTCGCGACTATAGCGGAAGCGCAGGGGGATTGAGATTGAGACGGTGGAGATGGAGATGGAGGTGGACTGATCGAGAGTAAGGAAATTAAGTTAGTTAATTTGCAGGTTGGAATGGGTGATTAAGTTAGATTTAACTTGATTAATTAGTGGGTTAATATTAATTATTGGTTTATCTGACCTTGTGATTGAGTGGATGATAGTTGAAGAGTTTTCCTTTTCCCCTTGACATCAATCGTAATGTACAAATTTCTTCTTCTTCTTCTCTATTTTGAATTAGTGTTCGATATATCTTCAAGTTTCTTCAACTGTTTTTTGCATAATTTGTTTAATTATTGGGTTTTGGTAAATAATGAGGCATATAAATATGCACTAAATGAAATTATTCTGTGATAATTATTGACTTCCTTGGAGTTCTGGCAACAAAGAGTGTGGCGCCAAAGTGGAAGTATTCACTTGGTGTATTTTTGTTCCATGATTATCAAGATGATGATAGAGAAATTCTTAGATGTAACATGTATACGTGTAGCACATGGAAAACAACAGCACTTTATGCATTAGTTGTGGTGAGCATTTCTTGCTTAACATAAATGTGAACCGATATGTTAGAAAAATGTACAAAACATAGAATGTCGATCACTTTCATAATAACTGAATATGTAACATTATTTATGTAACATGAAAAAACTTAAATGAAATGTTATCTGAGTAAGATGTTTGAGGCCAATTCAATGTGGGTCCTGTGGATAAATGGTGGTTTGTTTTAGAGCATTGTTTGGTGAAGAATTGAAACAACCAGACGTGGTTGGTGTATGAGAAACTCAGAGACGCATAACATATTTAACATTCACAGACAGGATTAGGATTTTGATTCAGTACGTAGTAGTCAGTAGACTCTCAGTACACACTACTTGGCAGCAGAAAAGTGCCACGTCACCTTCATATATCCCCATTCCAGGGATGAGGGACCCACTTAATTCTCATCTTAATTAATTGTAATATTAGTGTTTCAGTGCCACATTAAGATGGTTTTTAAACTCCTAAAATGATGAAATATGCTTGTCCTTGTCTGCACTTAATTTGTTGTTTTAATTTATTTATTTGATTTTAAATTTACAATATATTAAACGGTAATTGGTGGTTGATGGAGATTATTTATTATCACGATCTCTGATCAAAGCATGGAAAACTAAGGTTTGAAAAAAGATTAAAAAATATATTACAAAAGGGGGACGTACGTTGTCTCTTTGATGGTTTTAGCATGAGAAGGGAATATGGTTTTCATACCCCGCCAAAAATGTAATAAAATGCTAAAATCAAAGATGAAGTCACGTAATTTGATTATTGCTAACATTTTATGTCGTACGTACAATCTAAATTGTAAACATTCAAATATCCAAATCTCAGAATAACATGCATTATTGTTATTATAAATTATGACATTACTCATGTTGAAAAATGGGAAGTGTTATTTCACTTAATAATGAAAAAGAAAGGAAGAGTGGTTGCATGATAAAGTGATACATAAACACGTACAATGTGGACATTAAGACTTTATTAGTATCATCAGTTTGTATTTCTCTTAGCATGGGTTAAATAAAAACGTGCTCTCAGAGTCTGACTATGATTGCTCAACTGTAAGCGTTCAATAAATATGGCGATGAGCTTTGTTAGTTTCCTTCACATTTCATGTTGCCATTTCCTTATGGCAAAAAAACGGATTTTGTTGCTCTGTCTTTTCGTGGCTTCTGTTATCTGTTTTTTGCTGAACTCCACCCTTCATTTCATCTAATGATGTAAGACACTCCACGTCAGCATTTTTTGTCAGTTGGGCCAATGTTCATTTTGATTAACAAAATTTGGGAATTTGTATTATGATGATAATTTGAAGTTAAAGCATTGTGTGCTTTAGGTTTTCGATCGAAGATCTTTTATCCTAAGAGATCATTTTTTTTTTTTAAATGTCAGTTTTCAAAATCAATTTTTTGTATGAAATTTAAAAACAATTTTTAACTTAAAAAATCAGTTTTTGGACCTTGTTTCGGTCTAGTTTGGAGGGCACATGGCAAATTGGCTATTGACTTTTGCATGCTGCGTTGTGTTATTGCGTGCGTACTGTGTACTGAATGCATAATGCAGTACATCTTTACCATCCTTCATGCCTTGTACTGCATTCTCCATAATCACCGTTGCAAAAGGTCCCATATTCCGCATAATCACAAAACTGCCATCAATGATTTTTTATGATAAAAATCTTTATTGACCAAAATAAGATTTTTTTAAAGGCCAAATGAAAATTTCATGCACAAAACGGTGTACATGGAGATTGGTAATGTAATTTGGCTTCAATTTTTAATGAGCGATGGGTACAGGTGCCAAGAGTTTGGTCTTATATTGATTATTTGATATAATAGATGATACTCAATCTTTTTTATTAAAGTAAATTTTAATTTCAAAATGTATGAGATACTCAGATATATCAATAAATAAAACGCTAAATATATAAAATAATGTTTCTATATATTAAAACAAACTTTAAAAATTGGACTAGTTATTTACTGAATTTTTTCTTAAATCCCTCTATTTTAAATTTTTAAGCAACAACTAGTCAAAATCAGCTTCACTAGTTTTCCTTAAAATCGTCCAACTAAAATTCCAAAATTGACCCCTTTCAAACATTGTTAATCCGAATGAACCCAGACCAATAAACGGGAAGGAATTAAAACGGCCCACAGATTGCCAGCGAGACAAAACCGTAATAACGACAACTTCCGAGGGTGTTTCCGTGAAGTACTTCACCATCCTACCAAAAAAAAGGTTGTTGCAGAGGTGCAGTACACCAAATTCACCAATCGACTATAAACAAAGAATAGAATACAAGAGAAGAGAAAATATTATTCCTACCCGTCTTCGCAAGTCTTTTTCTCCAACTCCATCTTCAATATTCATCCACCAGAATCTGAATTTATCGTCAAAATCTCGACGGAGCAGCGAAGATGATGCACATGACGTTCTACTGGAGCACGGAGGTGACTATCCTCATCAACTCGTGGCGCACCACCTCGTGGACGAGCTACTCCCTCACGCTACTCGCCTGCCTCATCGCCTCCGCCTTCTACCAGTATCTGGAGGACCTGCGCGTGCGCCTCAAGAGCGCCGCCTCGGCCGGAAAGTCCAACTCGTCCGCGGCGGCGCCGATCGAGACTCCTCTCTTGCAATCGAAGCTCGCCGGCGCCGGAGGCAAGTTTTCGGCGGGTAAGCTCGCCGGAGCCGTGCTTTTCGGCGTGAACGCGGCGATCGGGTACCTGCTGATGCTGGCGATCATGTCGTTCAACGGAGGTGTGTTCGTGGCTATCGTTTTGGGGCTGGCGACTGGTTACTTGCTGTTTAGGGGTGGAGATGAAGATGTGGCGCTTGCGGTTGACAATCCTTGCGCTTGTGCTTGAATTCTTAGATTTGGATTTGATAGAATCAGATATTATATTTGCTGCTGTAATATATGAATTCAAGGTTACATTGCCGATTTACCATGTATGAATACGTGAATCTGTAATTGTTTGCTCGAAAATTTGAATTGATGTGTGTTGTGTTTGCTTTAGCTTTCATTCTTTTTTGTTGGGCTTCTTTTTGTTCTCAGTCTTTAGGAAGAACAGAATATGAAAATTGTGCGTATTTGGTAAGCAAGGAACAATTCTTCAAAGCCCCACAAGTGGAAAAAAAGGTGAATACCAAATTGGGAAGCCGGGTCACTTCTCAAAAGTGCATATGCTGTTTGTATGGTATTTACTATTTATTCTGAGATGGAAAATGAATATCATATATATAGATATTGATGATTAAAACTCTGAAAATGAATCAGATTATATAGCAATCAAAAATTTGGGACAACATAAAATTCCTAATAAAAGATCACTCCAGTCTCTTCTCTACAGGTGAATTGTACAGCTTAACAGATCCATATTTGCCTAGTCACAACTTCTACAAAGAGCCTATTCAAAACAACACATCTACGGATACACTTACCACAACTATTTAAATCAGTCTCAAGTAGAGTTTTTGAAGTTAGTCACATTGGCATTGCCATGGAGAAATGAGCGCAATGGACTTTGCAGCTTGTACTGATGTACATCGCTGTGTGTGTCCTCTTTTGTTTCTTAGTATCATCCCTGGTCAAATTCAATGGGAAACTGTTGAAAAAATTGTCAACGGCAGTAAAATATGTCCTACTTGCTAGTGTTGATCTTCAATTTTCAGTGCCACTAATTCACTCTCTTGCTGTTGGTTTCTATACTTTGAACTGTTGGGGAACCATCTTTGAAGCCTGTCTGGCAAAAACCTAGTAAAATTCGAAAACACAACCATTCACATAAGAATAATGGATCCTGAACCCGAAATCAGAGACTGAGCAGTCATAACAAATAAAGCCAAATATTTCCTACTGCAATTGCGACTTACAGGTCCAATCTTTCATATATTGCCCGCCGCACAGAGGAGTTCAAGCCATAGGCTATTGAGTTGAACAAGCCCTATGGCAAGTAGATAATCATAATTAAATTCAGTATCAGGATAAGAAAAAGCTTTAGTAAATTAGACCTCATTAAGTTGTAAATTAACATTGAAAATTACATTTATTGCCACTGAAAATTAGTAAATTACCATAAGTGCAGCTGTCCCAACATCAAGAACTGTGAGCCAAAATATTTTATGGCCTGGTTCAATAAAGTCATGAATGCGGTTGATTGTGCCAAAAGCCCATGATCCTATCAGGATGAGCGGATAGTATCCCCACCGGTTCAAAGCCTGTTGGATTAAAATAAAAGTAATGGCCATGAATTAAGATAGTAAGTACAACATCTTTATTATTCAAAAATGCATTTCCAACAGGAATCCGTTTCATGTAGACATAACAATCATCATCCACAAAAGCAAAATACTACTTAAGCTGACACAAATTAAGAAAAGACTGAAGCATGACAACTACCATAGGACATCATGTAAATGATATAACATACATTTACATGGGACTACTAACAACAGAAGCTACAGAAACAGCAAAAGATATCAATTTCGCATAATCTATCTCCTCATTTTTATGCCTAAATATTTGGTAACTTGCTAGTCTGACCCTAGCAAACGAGTTGCAAAATAGTATACCTTCATTTCTGCTCTGGAGTCTAATTGGTAAGCCCGGTCTGACATGCCAACTGCCATCTATAACATCCAAGAAGAACTATGACTTCAACAAGTGTACACATGAGTGGAATTATTTGTCTGAAAAAACAAATGATAACTGGAATACATACACGCCTTGCGTTGTTCAGCATGCGAATCACTTGAAAGTATGTAAAACCATTGTAAAGAATTGCACCCCAGAGTGGCATATAAAATGTTATAAAGTGAACTGCCTGTAACAATGAATAGAAAATTAGAGAACGGAAAGCAAGAAATCAATAACATCAGGCAGCTATATACAGAACTCCAACTATTAGACACATATTAGATAATTGTGCAATAATGACTCGACACATATTAGATACAAATGATGCTGAAATTTGCATAGTATTATATAAATGGACTGTTGGTTTCATATTGTACAAATGATGCTGAAAGTTTCATAGCTTGTTTTAAAATCTACCAGCAGTATGTAAACCTTAAAATGTTCTCCTAGACATCATCAAGAATTCCTCATTTCCCCTCTACATTTATATAATACATGATTAGGCATATAAGCAAGGTGCACTACACTAGTAAAACATGCAACTACTCAATGAGTTCAAGGAGTTCTTGTGGAACCAACTAATTGCAAAGAATAACTATAGAAATTGCCACAGTCTGGAAAACTAAACAAACATACAACCTCCAAGCAACATTCCTGCAGCCAATAGGTACCATTTGCTTACCTTTCCTGTACGCCCTGATTGTGACCAACACCATGAAGCTATGTGGCCGTGATTATTACCGATAGAGCGCAGGACAGTCATAACTAGTGACGTCCCTGCAAAAAAAATAAAGCAACCACATACAAATGAGCTTCCCAAATTATCCTTTTTCTTTTTCTTTTTTCTTATCGAGAGCTTCACAAATTATATAGCTAAGAGCATGAATGCATATAAGACAGAAATTTGAGCATGAAAACAGAACCTATCATTGACAAAATAACTCCTTTGCTCTAAAAACCTTGAGCTCTCTCTAACAGCAGGAACAGAAGAAGAAGCTAACTTTTCTATAGCACTGGAAGTAAAAGAGAGATTTTCTTGCAACACATGAAAAGGTCATACCCCAAACATACAAATGAAACATTGCCTCCAAATCTTCAACATCTGTTTTGTGTTTAACAACAGTACGGTGAAGGGTAAAAGCAATCGTCGTAGTCCATAGGAAAGATGCTACACAGAAGAAATGAGTGGTATAACCGTGCGAGTAACAGAAAAATCCTCTGGCTGGATCCCTGCACAAAAGAGCAATTCACTCTCTGCAACTTAAAGCCAGAATCAGATAAATAATCTATTATCTGACTGCACTCATGTATTGGAAGCATACCCAACCATGCTGAAGAAGCTACAAAGCATATCCTGCAGTCCAAAATATGCAATACATGAGTATATTCTTAACAATAATAATAGAATGGTTTCCTTCTGCTGCCAATTTACTCAAACATTAAGTCGAACACTAGAACGAATCGATCTTGGAAAGATCAAAGCCCTAAATTTTTGGAAAAGCTATATTAAATCCTTCAAGCTCAAGTTACCAAAGCACAAGCCATTACATAACGCTAGGACACTGCATATGTTTTCTAACAATTTTAAGTAATTTAATGCAAATTGCTACAAGTTTGATTCAGTTTCCGAACATTCAGCAAAGCTCGAGTTTCCAAAAATGAAAAGCACCACACGGCACCAAACAAGCGAGAAATTAGATCTAAGACTACACGCAAGTTTAAATTTACAAGCAAAGTTCGAGAGAGGCGTACGGAGAGGGCGAGATAGAAGACGAGCTTGAAGGAGAACTTGCGGAGCTCTTTGAAGAGGACGTAGCAGAGAACTATGAAGCCCGAGCCGACGAAGGAGAGGCTCGCCGCTCCGGCATTGACCGCCGTCAAGACGCGGCGATCGTACGCCGTCAGACCTCCGGCGACTTGCCCCGTCGTCACCATTTGTATCTCTCTCTCTGACTCTCTATGCTTTGCTGCTTGTAATCTTTGTGATTGAATCGCGCCAATACAGTCAATACTCGGCACCAGTGTGAATTTACAATTTCAAAACTTCGCATATATTATCTGTGAATAAGAGCGAGTGCCGGATAGTAGTCGCTTTCGGCGAGTGGTTAAGGCAATCGTCTGCTCTGCTTTAATAAGGTTCTTACCGCGCCTTGGTTCGATTCTTATAGGTGAAGAATTCACAAATTTAACAACATTTTAAATTTTTTAGAGCGCTATGAATTTGTATCCTACATGTTTCATGTTGCTAGGTGTGTCAATTTCAATTTTCTTGCAACATTTTCTTTTGCTTTCAAAAACCATGCATATGATCATTCATTCAAAACTGAAAGCTACTCACATTATGCATTACAATCTATTTCCCTAGTCATGAGGTTAATAAAATTTAATACTTAATGAGACTATAAAGTATATACCAATTTCATTTTCTTTATATGGGCTAAAGGGGAATTCCAGCTTTGGTGTGAATTCTTTATGTCAAAGTTACTTTATGGAGAACTTTAGCAAATGTAATGCCAATGTCACTAAATGATTGTTAACCTATTTTTCACTTTCTCCTCATTATCATCTCCTTTTAGAAGAAACCCAATAGTTCTAAACAATTCTTTTTTGGTCTGAGTTCTAAACAATTCTTCATTGTTCATTTTGTCTTTATTGTTCATTTCATACATGTCATGAATGGACATGAGTATTTTTATATTATAGCGAACAAAAGTCAATGAAGTTGGGGCCTACTTGGGTAATTGGGCAATTTTTCTTTCTGGTGGTTGGTGAAGTGCCTAGTATTATTAACTTGGAAAAATTGGTGTTAGAACTTGGAATTCTGCCTTGATTAAGATATATATATGGTAGGTTGCTGTCTATTCTCGGTTAAGTCTATCATTAATCAACATAATATGATCACATATGCTTTTTCCTTATTTTAATACTAGTTTGCAAAATACAATGACACAGAACTATGAAACCTAACCGATACAATTATATGGAATAATAATATACTTTTAATGTATATATCTCTGTTATTATTACGTGTATTGACACATGATGAGAGAGATAAATACATATAACATATATGACTGTCTCATAAAAGATTTTCACCTTATATTAGATTGTATCCACAATTGTAGTCTGAAATATTTTCTTCATCCTTATTTCTTTTGCTGGTGTGTTCATATTGTATGCTACTATTACTAGTACTATCCTCATTTGGGACTACATAAACAAATGGTGCAGCAATTAACCCTTCATTGAAGTCCTGAAGAGTCTCTAAGATCTTGACCACATCACTCATTATGGGCCTAGCCTTTGGCTGGTGGCTCAAGCAAGTGTAAGCCAATGCAGCTGCCTTGCAAGCACCCCTGTTGGAATATTGTCCCTCCATTCTCGGGTCTATAATCTTGTTCAGCTTTCTTGGATCCTTCAAGAGAGGCCTTGCGCGTTGTACAAGGCTCTGTTCACGAACCGGGCGGTTCCTATCCATTGACCGTTTACCCGTCAGCAGCTCCAACAGAACCACTCCAAAGCTGTACACATCACTCTTGGTTGTCAAGTGACCTGAATTTAGGTGTTGAATTTCATTAATTGTGGGAGACACCATATGGTCGTATAAACACACATTTTTAGTATAGCATATAGTATCTTACTGTTTGTATGTTATAACATGGACGTACTTAAACGAACTCTTGGTTATGAACTTAAGAGAGTCTATCTTTGCCCAACAGGCATGAATTTGATTTGGGTTTACCTGACATTATGTATTCAGGGGCTGCATACCCCTGTGTCCCTATTATACGTGTGGTAGTTACATGTGTTTCTTCACCTTCTGGGCCATCCTTTGCTAACCCAAAATCTGAAAGTTTAGCTGTATAATCCTGAAAGGGCAATAAATTGAAATTTAATTTTCCCAATTTCAATACTGGATTTGCTTTGGATGACATATATCAATCAGCGAAATATGAAGTTTTGTTGTTACTTACAGAGTCCAGCAGAATATTTGAAGTTTTGAAATCTCTGAATATGACAGGCTTGTGATCTGCTTCATGGAGGAAGGCTAGGCCTTTAGCAGCTCCAACAGCAATTTTCATTCTTGTTGACCACGGCAGTGCAGCAGAATAACCTGCACATTTGGAGAGAAAGCAAACAGCATACAAATAAACTTGGCAGCTGATGATATAAAACAAATTTTCAAGAAAAATGGAAAGTAACTCACTTCTGAAGAGTTGGTTTTCTAAGCTTCCTCTTTCCATGTATTCATAGACTAGAAGTCTGTGCTCCTCTTCACAACAATATCCAATCAGCTTAACAAGATTGGGATGCCTCAGCTGTCCAAGAAAGATAAGTTCTGCCTACAATAAGAGATGATCAATACAATTAAAGCATGACATGTGCCTGAAAACTCATGTAACATATATATGTATGTATTGAGTAATTTTCGCCAAGCTTTGATCACGACCGTTGATCAGATAGAATCATGTATGAATGTCGGGTCTTGAATCAGTGTCTAGTAAAATGTATGTGTTGGTCCTTTGAAAAATGTACAAGTGGTGTGCAAAAGATAGGAAAACATGTACAAACCAGCCACTCCCTATGGCCTTGCAAGCCATCCAAGTCTAAAAGTTTGACAGCTACAGGTTGAGCCTTCAATCCAGGCCTAAGCTTGTCATCAACAAACCCCTTGTACACTGGTCCAAACCCACCTTCTCCAAGCATATTACTCCATGCGAAACTATTGGTCAAAACTCTAAGCTCTGCTAATGAAAATACATGAAGGTTGAGGCCGATGAGAGAATTGGAGAGCTCATCTGCAAAGAGTGCCGAGCTGGGATCACTTAAGCTTACATCTGAGATGGATAGCCTTTGCTGCAGCAAAGGGTTTTGTTTCAGGACTTGTCTTCTGGAATACTCTGGCTGCTGCAAGCGCCTCTCTGCAGCTCTGCAACACCCTGGGATGATACATTTCCATGTGATCTTCTCAAGAGTCATGTTGAGAAGACGACAGGATCATAGAAGTTAATTGATGTATCTTCTGAATTCTGATCAGGAAGTACCTACAATTATGTCTAAATTGAAGGCTTCTGAGAGACCTTATACTTCATAATTTACCTCACCAACTATGTATTCTAAAACACTTCCATTTATAAAGTGGTCCTGCAGATGGTTCTGTATATTCTTAAGGACTTCTTTATCTTGCCTACCTCTTGACCTAGTTTTTTGACTATACAAACTACAAGACCAAGTCACCAAACCAGTTGTTTCTAAAAGCTCCTTTTTTCCAATACAAAAAAAATTAGAAAACCCTTAAATGTGTAAAATTGAGGCAATCAACTAAGAAAGAAGGGGCGATATATATTATATATCAAATGATTTACTATAATATGTGGCTACACTTTTCTATTCACTTTTTAGGGTAGGTAAGTCTGCCTGTGCTGAATTTTTGATTAATTAAGAGGTCAATATCAGGTTTTGCCAACTGGACAAGTAGAGACCTGTTTCTAGCAATGTACAATTCATCCAATTAAGTTATGTATATCCTCAATGCCATACAAGGAAAAATTTTCTAACTAGGACTTGAACCTGTCTTTTGGCTTAACTGGAAACTCACACATATATATATATATATAACGATATTAAACATCATTGTGTTGTGGTAAACATGAAAGGAATTGAAATATGATTTATTTTTCGGTTAGAAAAATGAAATACATATGTATTTTTAGAAGGAGAATCCAAATTTGAGAACTCGGATTTTTCACTATATATAAACCAACTCTGAAGATGTAATATATGGATTATGTTAATTTATACTCCAAGCCACTTATCTCATAGTATGTGAAAGCGAGAGGGCACCCAAGAGTTGATTAAAGGTCAAAAGGGAAGAGGGGGTGAACAATCAACAAATCAAACGCCACGCATGCATAGTTTGGAAAATGATAGTTCATGAAACGTGTCGGTGTAGCATATATAGGCTTTCAGGTGATTAGTAACTAAATTGATGAAAATATGAAACATGGGTTTGTATAAAATAAAAAATAAAAAATAAAAACCTTCCCCCAAGACCCAACCCCTTCTCTTATGTGCAAATATGAATAGCATTTTCTTCTAAAATTATGAGTAGCATTTTGCTTGATCTTTTATTTTCTTTTAAGAAGTGTAGTAACCTCTCAAATATGAAATTATTAAGCCATCAGCACGATTATCGCGACATTTATGAATATTAATTATCTTCATTCCATATATTCCATCTTCATTAATTGGTGATAAATGAAGTATTATTTCAGATAGACGAGCTATGAGCCTATGCATGACCTCACATTAATTCTTGATATTTTCTGGATGTAACAATTAACAAATGCTGATTAGTTAAACCACATAGCCTTTCTTTGAATTCAACTTGAACGAAACACTGTACTACTACTAGACTACTAGTATATAATTTGTGGTTGCACATCGTGATCAGCTACCTTCTAGCTTCACCATTAATATTGAAGGGCCGGCCCTTGCAAACCGCCAAAGATTTTGAGCAATCAATGCAATGCACCAATTCTACTTGTATATATCGGCTGGATTTAACTACTTAGTTTTAAGGTTATACACAAATTTTTCTCACAAAATAAAAAAGTTATACATGAATTAATTTTGAGGAGAGAGGCAGCACTATAATAAAAATTGACAATAACATTAATTGCATATAAATAAGTGTCAATTGAGCAACATGGACTAAAATGTCTTGATTTTAAAAAAATATTCACTTTTAAATATAACAATTGCCTATTGTAATTCTTATTATTCAATTATCATCATTTTTTATGTAATTAACATTTATCGTTATAGTGAATGCACGCGTTGCGTGTTGTTCTTTAATTTCATTAAATGCATGCAAAAGTAGTACTATGTATGATGACAAGCTTGTTGTCCGGTCTCCTATTTAATTGGAAATTACATTTATCACATTCACAGATGACCATACAAGGACAGTTGGATGTAAATATGTGACCATATTATAGGTCATGTGCTCTGGCTCACTCCACGTACATTTTAATGGCTTGAGAAATCATTTAATTTTTTTTGGCCAAAAGAGAAATCATTTAATTTAAACAAGCAAAAAGTTGGTGAAAGTTGGCTGAGTGGGTCATCACCATCTCCAAAGGAACCAACCGAACCAACCCAGCACATTCACACGCATTAATTGGATCACCTTCGTAATTTAATTTTGAAACTATGTATTAATATTTTACGATATATTGAATCAGGTCAGAGATGGCCACTAATAAGTACTACATTGCAATATATTAAAATTACAAAGCAATTATTAAGTGATAATTAATGTGAGACGGAAGTCAATTAGTCTGGGACGTATGTGTAAATTCCCTTTAACTTTTATTACCCATTAATTATATATATATTTTTTTGACTTAATTGGAGTGAAAACCCAGCTCATACGCTTCGCACCCAAACAAACAAACCTCAAAACAGAAAAAACAGAAGTGTCAATTCTGTTCATCATCAAAAGGAAGCTTTTATTCCATTGAATTCTATGCCTACTCTCTATTCCACAACAACCTAACTAGATAAAGCACAATGCTACCGTCGTTTCTGAGCCCCATCTCCTTGTACGCCATCTACGTCCGTCGTTGCTTCGCCGCCTCCGGCCTCTCACAGCAATCCCTTCAACTGGACGATGACGACGAAACCACCATTCATTTCTGGGGGCCCACCAAGCCCAACCCCCAAAACCCCTCCCTTGTCCTAATCCACGGCTTCGGCCCACTTGCCATGTGGCAGTGGCGCAATCAGGTCCAATTCTTCTCCCCTCACTTCAACGTCTACGTCCCCGACCTCGTCTTCTTCGGCGACTCCACCACCAAATCCTCCCACCGGTCGGAGGTTTTCCAGGCGGCCTCGGTGGCGAAGCTTCTGGACAAGCTGGGCGTGGAGAGGTTCAGCGTGGTGGGGACCAGTTATGGAGGGTTCGTGGCGTACCACGTGGCGAGGATGTGGGCGGAGAGAGTGGAGAAGGTGGTGATTGCGAGTTCGGGGGTTAATATGAGGCCCAAGGATTCGGCGGCGCTGTTGAAGAGAGCTGGCTTGGACAAAATTGAGAAGCTTATGCTGCCTGCAACCGCCAAAGAGTTGCATACGTTGATCGCTCTCGCCATGTTCAGGCGCCTTCACCGGGTTCCCGATATTTTCATGAAACACTTCGTACAGGTCAATTATTATTATTTTTATTACAAACTTATTTAGTTGATGAAAATAACAATGATGATATCGGAGATGGCTTATTATATATGAATGCAGAAATTGTACTCAGATAAAAGGAAGGAGAAGATGGAACTTCTAAAGGGAATAACTATTGGCAAAGAAGACACACCAAAAATTTCTCCTCTTCATAAGGTATTATTTATTTATCTATCCATTATGTACTTTAATATTATATATTATGGTTGGAATTGAAAGGAACTCATTAATTTGTTTTTCTTATTTTAATTTTTGCATTAATTGCCATTTGGGTGTAGGAGGTCTTGATAGTATGGGGAGAGAGTGACCAGATATTTCCTTTGGAGATGGCTACTGAACTCAAGGAGTACGTACCCCCCCTTCCTCCATCAACCTCAATTTCTTTTATTTTATTTTGAGAAATAACCATTGATCTTCTTAATTAGTTATTTGATAATATCGAAATTATGTACCGTGAAATATATATTACTTAATTAGTTGTGGTGAGCAATTAAAATGATGAAGGTTCTTAATTAATTAGCTTCCGATTGCAGGCTTCTTGGAACAAAAGCAAGACTGGAAGTGATAAAGAAGACATCGCATGTACCCCAAGTTGAAAATCCCATAGAGTTCAACAAAATTGTAGAAAATTTCTTGTGCAAGTCCTTTTAGTACTTGAAACTGTTGTGCTATATTAATTTGAGTGTGTGTGTGTCTGTTTTTTTTTTTTTTTTCAATTATCCTGGAGGCTGAGATAATATGCAATGCATTATTGCATAATCTGCATAAATAGAAGATGCTATGCAATCAACTCTTTTGCCAACTTATTTTTCTTATTTTCTTTCTCATAGATTGTGATTCCCACAATATTTAGATTTTTTCTAACAAACTTTATAGAGGCCCAACAAAACCAAAGCCCAATTAGAAAACCTTTATTTGACCCCAATGGACTTGTACCTTGCCCCACTACGAGCTCACTTGTATGTAGTTTCTACCATCCAGAGAACCCAATTACTATTTGGGCTACATTATTGGCTCGAAGATATTTATAATATCATCAATATTATTTTTATAATACATTCAGATGAAAGAAATTTGATTGAGATATATAAATGTATTACATTACACCCAGCATTAAAAAAAAAAAAAAAAATATTTGCAAATTCCAAAGGCATGGTATGACTCATGAGTCTATGAGATGGATGTTTCATAGGTTCTAAACCAACGTACAAAATTATGCATGTCACCTACAATGACTATGAGTTGGAAAGTTGGAAAAATAATTAGATTCTAAAGCATTTTCCAAACATGACTACGAATCTAACGACAAGTACAGAGTAGCATCCATGGATCCATGACCCACCATTTGGTGGCAACTCCCAAGCTTGCTTTGCTTCCTGAACTCCTAAAATATAGAGAACAGAGTTAGTAGTACGGGTCAGTCAACATCGTATATAGTCCATAGTCACAGACACAGACCGTGTATTGTCCCAAGACGATAATACCAATATTCTATACAAATATATATATATATATATATTTATAATGTTTTTTATTGGGTCTGTCTTTCCTAAACTTTGACTGAAAGTGAAGAGGAGAGAAGAATCAACACCAGGCTTTGCAGCTTTCGGCGCTGTTTCTTATTTTTCTTTGTTTCTAGATTTATTTAGCCAACACTTCCATACCCATTTTACATTTATATACACACACACAATTTTGCACAAACCCACATTGGTTTCGTTTCATTATGCTTTTTTATTAAATACATAACAATACACCAGAACACACCACCAGAATACAAAGGAATTCCTCTTTAAGCTTCATATTCAGCGATTCAGCTGAATCTCCTGCTATCACTGACCACTCCATAGCCCAGAAAGGCCTTTTCTTATCAGGTAACCCACTTGAGCTCTTACAAATTTGTCTTCTGTTTTTTGTTTTTTTTTGCTTGGATAAGTTTTTGGGAACAGATCTCTGTTATTGATCTCACAGCACTAGATCAAGAGCATAATTCTTTTATTTCTTAATTTAGTGACTGGGTTCGATTGAATAACATTTTGGGTTGTTTTTGTAGTGAGTTTGTTTAATGGACCTTTTTTTTTCCTTTCATTTGTTGGAAATGTGAGTTTCTTTAGTTGATGGGTAAATCTCTATTTGTTTGAGTAGGCAGTGCTTTCCAGCTAAATTCTTCTAAAAAGATGATTTATTAATTTGTGGGAAGTGTGAAAGACCAAATACAAATCTGGGCGTTTATATTTGCTCTCTAATCATCTACAACATTTTGGTTTGCAACTTTGCATCCTGTTTTTCTAATTTAGACTAATTGAGTTTCACTAGAAATTCGATCTTATTATTGTCTGTTTTGATGCGGCATTGTCTTCTAATTGTCATGTTGTGTTCATGGTTTGTATATTCAGGGAGGTCTAGCTCATCTTTATTGCTGCCTGACATCTAGCTTTGTGATTAGGTTCATTTGATCTCATTATGCATGGGCATTTGAGAAGGGAATTGAAGATAAATTTAAGACGTCGTGGAGCTTGACTTGTGCATCTTCTATGCTGTCAATTGTAATAGAAAATATGGGCTTACTCTGCAGCAGAAACCGGCATTACAATGAAGCAGACAACGAAGAGAATGCCCAGGTGGATTCTTCATGATAGAATACAACCTTCAGTAGGCTGTTAACCAAGTGTTATCAACTTTGCACTTTTATATTAGGCTGTAATTTATCAATGTATTCATTTACAGACTGCAGAAATTGAAAGGCGAATTGAACAAGAAACGAAGGCTGAAAAGCATATCCAGAAACTTCTGCTACTAGGTACACATAATTTAATGGGGCTCTTGTTATTTGTTATGATTTTACATGCACAGCAATGACGTGCTTACTAGTTTGAGCTTGTTATGGTTGAAAACTTGCATTTTTACGACTGAGGCCAGCATAGAGGTGTCTTGTACTGATTATGTGCTGATGCTTCCCAATTTTAGGGAAGTAACAAATTTAACTTCTTATGTATTTCTTGTTATGCATTAAAATGTTTGCATAGCACCTGCTGTGTTTATACCTTGTTCATTTCACACATTTTAGTTTTAATTCTGTTTTATCAATAATAAAAGATTTCTCAATTCTACAAGTAACGTGATCAATCTTTGTTTTTAGGTGCTGGGGAGTCAGGGAAGTCCACAATATTTAAGCAGGCAAGATATTGTATATATTTCTCATCCTGTGTACTAACATTAAAAAGTTTTATATTTTTATTAACACATGATCTATTTTCAGATAAAGCTTTTGTTTCAAACTGGATTTGATGAGGCAGAGCTCAAGAGCTACATCTCAGTCATCCATGCCAATGTGTATCAGACCATAAAAGTACGCAATACTTGAAAGGGTGTGTTGGTTATTTCCCTTTCTGCTTATTACAAGGAGTATTACTGTCAGCTCTTTATAGCAGAAAACATAGTGTCCTTGCAAACCCTTATATTCAGAGCAAACGAAGATGAATGTAATTCTTCTGTTTAATGTATGCATGATCCGGTTGAATAGATATTGTATGATGGGTCAAAGGAGCTTGCTCAGAATGACAAAGAAAAATATGAGATATCCAGTGAAAATAAGGTTTGAGCGCTTCCTTTCATTTTTTTTAACATTGCCTCATCAGGTTTTGTCTTTTAAATTAGTTAACAATAGTTGAAGGAATTTGGTTTCAGCATTTTTAACATATTATTTATCTCTAGGATCAATGTATGAATTTTCTGTTCTTTCAAGGTTCTTTCTTGCCCAATCTTTTGCTTGAATAGAACTGCTTGTATGTTGAGTAGAATTTGCATTCTTTATCAGGAAATTGGAGAGAAACTGTCAAAAATTGGTGGCAGATTGGATTATCCACGTCTCACTAAAGAGCTTGCACAGGACATAGAGACTCTTTGGAATGATGCTGCAATTCAGGTAGCTGTCACTTCATGTAAATGACATGCCAATTGTTTGACATCAATCCTAGTTCTTTAAATCCAGTTATTTAGCACGTATGCTTTTGTCTTTTTTTCCAATTTTCTGAGCAACGCATCCCTACTCTATAATTGTAGGAAACATATGCTCGTGGTAATGAACTCCAAGTTCCTGATTGTGCCCACTATTTCATTGAAAATCTTCAAAGATTAGCTGATGTAAATTACATTCCAACCAAGGTACCTAAAGTTCAAAATAGTAACTGATTGTTTCCTTAATGAAGAAGATCCAAGAAAAATTGATATGAATACATTCATTACATATGTTGTTCACATAGGAACCAACATATGTATGATGGTTCCCATGTGAACTTCTTATTACACTAATGTGGAAAAGTTACAAATTTATAGTATGTTTCGGTATTGCAGGAGGATGTTCTTTATGCAAGAGTTCGTACAACTGGTGTTGTAGAGATCCAGTTCAGGTAATTGTTTATTATTTCTAACCTTGCCACTCCTCTGTCCTAAATCAGTTGATTCTTGAACTAATACAAATTCAACTTAAAGATGATTTTCTTGTAACCTGTGCATGTTTTAGTATGATGCATTTCTTATAAAGAAATTTCTTTGGTCATGCAACTCAGTTATATAATGATTTAAATTTTAAACACATGACTCAGTAATGGTTATGATTGGCAGCCCTGTTGGAGAAAATAAGAAAAGTGGTGAAGTATATAGACTCTTTGATGTTGGAGGCCAGAGAAACGAGAGGAGGAAATGGATCCATCTATTTGAAGGCGTTACGGCTGTAATATTTTGTGCTGCTGTTAGCGAGTGAGATCATCATTGCTTTCAAATTTTCAATTACCTATTATTTCATCATATGTGTGCAGGATGGTAGCAATTGATCCTGATCTTTGACTAATAATGATGCTTCTTTTCAGAGATATCTGACCATGTCTTGATTGTGGATGCCATTTATTTTATTTTTATAACTTTTTAGGTTTTAGGGAGGAAAGGATCAAGGGAGGACTGAATTTTTGGCTGCCTTTTTGTTTTGATTTCAAGTTCTTGAATAACCTTACTAAGTGCATTGAAGAACTATCTGCCATTTCAAGGGCTCATCAAAATGTTTGAACCCTCTTAAGAAAGTTCCTTTGTACCACAAATAAACCATTGACAATGATGAAATTATTCATAGTAACTGCCAATGGTGGTGGTAAAGGTTGTTTATTTCTAGTTTTCTACAATTCCATTAATTGGGGTGGGGAAAATAAAAGGAATTACTCTCACAATTGTTAATAGTCTTGACCATGCACAAATTGCCACCTCTATCTATTAGCATCTAGCATGACAGCATAAGAATGCATTTGACATTTGCATTTCAGGTATGACCAAACACTCTTTGAGGATGAAAGCAAGAATCGAATGATGGAGACAAAGGAACTTTTTGACTGGGTCCTGAAGCAACCGTGTTTTGAGGTTTTAATTGCTTCTACATTCTTTATGCGTGTGTGTCGTATGTGTGGCTGCAGAGACTTCTTTTTCTTTAACGCAAGTTGGCTTTTTTACATTTCATGCTCTCTTTTCTCTTTCATTTTGGGTGCAGAAAACGTCCTTCATGCTGTTTTTAAACAAGTTTGATATCTTCGAGAAGAAGGTTCTGAAAGTAAGAATCAGTAGTACTGTCATTCATTAACAAACTAACTTTTGTATGGGTTTTGCTGATATTTTTTCATTGTGTAGGTGCCACTTAACGTGTGTGAGTGGTTCAAAGATTACCAGCCAGTTTCGACGGGAAAGCAAGAGATTGAGCATGCATATGAGTAAGCATCTACATCTTTGTGGTCCTTCGCTTAAAATGAAAGGGAAGAAAACTACTAAACGCCACATATTTTTACTTTTTCCAAATTGTTGCCAAATTACAAAATATGGCCCTCTATAGCTGACTGAAAGCTTCATCATACTGCAACCGATTTCATTCTAAAGAAACTATAGGTGTGTTACACACAATATATGGACAAATCTACTCAATTATTAGTGTTCCAAGCCTTGGACCTACTCTTTTTTTTCCCAAATTTAAAATTCTATGGATGAAATTTGCATGGGGTTCCTAATAAAAATACGTGAGGGTGACAGCCTTATGGTTTGTTGGGCTAGTTAAAGGTATTTAGTGGGAGAAGTTTGGGGAACTAGAGGGTAATGTTTACAGAATGCTTGGTTGGTTTCCTGGAATTTCTTTGTCTTTTAGCTTTAGATTGAATAACCATTGGAAATCTATCATAAAAAGTTATGGTAAATGTTTGCATTCAGGTTTGTGAAGAAAAAATTCGAGGAATTGTATTTTCAGAGCACTGCCCCAGACCGTGTAGACCGGGTGTTTAAGATCTACAGAACCACTGCCCTTGATCAAAAGCTTGTGAAGAAGACTTTCAAGCTTGTGGATGAGACCTTGAGACGGAGAAATCTGTTCGAGGCCGGTTTATTGTGACCAGGGGGACCAGTTTTTCTCGGGGAGACAGATTGTATTTGAAGAACATCACATTTTGAGCACTCAGATTCCTTGATTTTTAGCATTTAATTTCAATTAAATCCTGTCCCATTTATGAGTGTCAGACACATCTTAAAATATATAAAAGTGATTGTTAAGCCTTTCAAGAAATGATATCATATGAATGATGTGATTCAATATTCATGGGTGTTCTTTTGTTTTGAAAATGTGCTCCTTTTTTAATAAGTTAGTGAATGACCTAATAAGTCGGTGAATGACCTAATAAGTCGGTCCATGTCAATAAAACAAGAAAAAGTTGGTCGGTGAGGTGTTATATGTGGTACTTGTCAAAAGTAATTTGATTCTAGCACATTGTAGGTAGATTCCGACCAAATTCATTCTAATTGGTTGGCCAAAAGACTCGAAAGAAAAACCAACAAGGGAAATCCTGAGAAGTTGGAACTATAAAATTTCTTTTAACAAAATAATGAGAAATGTCATTAATTAGTTATTTTGACTTATATTGCAAGAACTTGAGCATAAAGGCTGAATGTGATTGTTTGATATCGTATTTGCATATCTACTTATGCCATTGATTACCTACCACCTGAAAAAGCATGTACCCTCTTCAAAAAGTGCTTTCAATACATTTAAGAAGCACTTTGATTTTTAAAGAAAAAACTATACACTTAAAACGAAAGTGCTTCCTAAAAAAGCACTTCCAACAGTCCCTTAAAATGTCTGAATTCATGGTTTGTTTCATACTCACTTTGTTGTCAATAAACTTATTAAATTAAAAAATCAATCTTGGAGATTAAATTTCCTTTTTTTTATTTTTATATTTCTTTTGACTTTTGTATTTGAACTTTGGTTATTATTTCAATTAGGTATTTGAACTATTATTTGTTGAAATACCATATATATATATGTATTTTCTCCAAATTCAAATTATTATTTGTTTTAATATCATATATATAGTTTTAATCATATATATATATTTATTTTCTCCAAATTTGATATAAATATGACTTCTATAAAATAATATTAATATACAGAATAAAAGTTATGGGCATTTTAGTCTACTTCAATTCTTGAGTGGAATAATCGATTCCGGCTATAAACTAAAGGACAATGCTTGAGTTCTCAAGCCCGCCAAAAATCATAATTCCGTTATCCCGACTCAAGATCAAAACCGTTCAATTTTTAGATCACCTAATAAAGATCATTTCTAAAAAAAATCAACTCAATCGGAAATCGTTTGATTGTATAACTGTTAACGAATAGATACATGGTTTGGTCTTTTAACTATGANAATAGATACATGGTTTGGTCTTTTAACTATGACCTTATATTTATTCGTTAACAATTGTATAACCAAACGATTTCAGATTGAGTTGATTTTTTGTAGAGATGATCTTTATTCAGTAATCTAAAAATTGAATGGTTCCGCTTTTGAACCGACATGGCGGAATTATGACTTTTTGCGGACTTGAGGACAAAGTTAGTCCTCAAGCTTGAGGACCCAAGTATTTTTCTAAACTAAATGCATGAGTCATGAGCCATGACACATGACCTAATTAGAACAATGACCAATTTCAGGTAAAAAAATCGAAAAAGACCTGTATATATATATATTTATATTTTTTTTTTGGCAAATAAGCC
>QANT01000768.1:0-13910 GCA_003254885.1 Purshia tridentata
TAAGTCCATCTTCTAATTCTGAACCTGAAGTTTCAGAAATATGTTTATATGGACTTGATGTTCATATAAACCTACCCAAAATTTGAAGTCTTGAGAATTCATGAAAATCTACATATTAATATGAGTATGATATTCATATTTTGCCATTATATATTGATGGAACCTAAGTTCCCATCTATATTTTTATTATTGTTGAGAATTAATAAATGATGGTTTTTTTTTTTTAATATCACTTATGACTTCCGAGCTTGGAATGCAATCGGGCTTAATCTTTTCATGCTATACACCATATGGATATTAAATTATTACTTAATTATATTCTCTATATCGTGGCTTATGTGTACTAGTTGATTATATAATTTCTTTACATAGAACCTGAAGTTCTAAGTCTTTGATCTAGACTTTATGATTTCTATCACGGAATGACAAGATCAAACTTATAAAGAAATTGATCATAGTCTAAAGTATACAACTTGAAGTTCCTTATTCCTTGGTTTTATTCAAAACCTGAGAAATTTGAAGTTCATGAAAATTAGAATTAGAACTTGCATTTCTACAAGAGATAAGCAAATCAGAACTTGAAGTTCCTTGGTTTTCATGCTATATGTTATAGGATCAAATTGAACCAGAAGCTCTTTGATCCATCATTCTATTTAGAACTCAAATTTTTTACAACTAAATAATTTTCCTTATGAACCTGAAGTTCTTGATCGAGTTTAGATTAAGCTAGAAGTCTTTATTCATATGTTTCATTAGATCTTGTAGTTCTATGCTTTAACAAAATTTAAGAACCTGAAATTATATGCCTATATTTCTATAGGAAGTTGAAGTTCCATGGCTTTGAATGAACATGAAGTTTCAAAGCTTCACTTTAGAACATGATGGGGCCTATATCATATTTGTTCTTTGAATTTTATTTTATTTTAAAACATTTATTATTATTATTATTATTATTATTATTATTCATTACAACCTCCTTGTCTAAATATTTATTTATTTATTTTTGTTCCTTGTATTACTTTCACATTTTCTACCTTATTTTACTTACTGATTATTTCATTTTAACCTAAAGTTAGATGCTGAAATAAATTTTTTGAAACCAGAAGTTTCATGACCATATGTACAAGTGAAATACAAACTTAATTAAATTTTGTCTTTGTGTAACCTGAAGTTATATAATTACGAGTTTGTATAATCACTGACTTTACTTATTTTTATATATGCAATTATGAACATTTCTCGCCGTTAGGGGGAGAAATGACCGTTCCTGAAGAATGACGTGAAATAGCATAATTTGCCTATACTTTTGTATTATCTAGTATTTTTCATACCATTCAATATGAGAATGAGATATGAAAGATAATGCAAATCTTGAAGTTTTATATTCGAAAGCTAGATGCATATATATGCAATGAAACTGTAAAACCGCATATGCAAGCTATAAATATGCCTACATGGATTGATGCCCTAGCAGAACAATCAATAAATTTGACAGCAAATGATTTATTTGTTGCACACCTGAAGTGTTACAAATATATAGGTTCCAAAATTTAGCTCACCAATGTGAAAAAAATATATGAAATTTTCCACATAAGCCCAATTAAATAAATCCACATTCTCTACACAAGTCATCTTAGAAGAGATGATAGTCCCTGAAGAGACTATGAAGCCCCAAAAGAGATATGTGTACTCGATAAGAAAGATATATTTATATCTAATGCATGCAAAAAGAGAATTGTGAGATCGTTGATATATTGATGATCTAATCTATTTATAGTAGCTACGAATCATCAAGGGCTATAATCATGTGGAACCACGTTTACTATAAATGTCGACATAATCAAATTATTGGTCAAACTAGAAAGAGGCAATTCCAGTAGAATTTAATATTTTTAAAACGTGGGATACACCGATATTAAATATGTTAAACCCTGAAGGTTACAATGAGTATTTGAAATGATGTGATTATAATCATTATATGGCACATGCAAAGTTCCTCTAAAGAAGCTTGGAATTATGATTTTCTCTCCTGTGATGCAACCACGTCTAGTAAAATCTAACGTGTTCACTGAATATAGAGATTACATACCATATGAAAATCTTTAAAGATTATGAATGCCTAAAGCACATTGCCAAAAGCGATTTCTTAAGAGATACATGATTGTCAATCAACTTGAGATTATAATCAATTATGAAGAAATTTTTTCTCCAATCATACATGCTACCACATTTCTATAAGTACAATTATTATATCAATGTGAAATTTATGGAATGCTTCATATTTATGGAGATTTAGATATGCAAATCTTTAAAGAATAAGCACATTCTAATGTGGTTAAAGTGCCTTAAACATATTATTTTCTTAACGCAAATCCTTGTAGGATGTGATGGAAACAAAATATTTTCTCGGTGTGTAGATCGAGCATTGTGCATTCTTGTCCATCAGTCAACATATATTAATTTTAATATGGATAAAGCACATACATTAAGCACTCCAATGGTTGTTTGGTCTCTTGACACTGAGAAATATTCATTTCATTCTAAAGAGGATTAAGAAAAGATTCTTGGCCCAAAAGTGCCATATCTTGGTGAAATTGGTGCCTTATTCAATTAGCACAATGCAGTAGATCAAATATATTTTTGTTGGTTGTGTCATATATGATAAGTATACATCCCTTGATAGTCTAGAAGCCATGTTCACACAAGCATTGTCATTCCCTAGAAGATGGCATATGAAATATCATTATTTGCTGGTTTATTTAGCCAGTCAAGTTAATGCTTGTTGTTATCAGGGGGAGCATCCAACTGTTTTGTGGGTTGTACTCTTTTTCCTTCGTCCAATTAATGCTTGTTGTTATCAGGGGGAGCATCCAACTATTTTATGGGTTGTACTCTTTTTCCTTCATCCAGGTTTTATCCCACTGGGTTTTCCTGGCAAGGTTTTAATGAGGCAACTATATCGAACATTAAGCGCATCTAACACTGCAATAATGATCTTTCAAATTGTTGTACTCTTTTTCCTTCACTTTGATTTTATCCCACTGGGTTTTTCAAATAAATTTTTAACGAGGCAACATTCATTGAAGAACTTATATCAACATTAGGGGGAGCGTGCCATCAAACAAAGTGATCACATTGTACTCTTTTTCTTTCGTTCAAAGTTTTTGTCTCACTGGGTTTTTCCTGACAAGGTTTTAATGAGACACTGTCGCACACTTGCCATATGTATCAGAAATACATGAATATTGTACTCTTTTCTTTATCTAGTCTTTTTCCTATAGGGTTTTAGCTAGTATAGTTTTTAATGAGGAAACTATCATTGATTGGTGGACATCCAAGGGAGAGTGTTATAAATATATGGTTTAATGTGGATGACCACCACAATGAGAAGAATAGAACATTTTGATTTCTCCCTAATTCTCTCCTATGCTCTCTCTTTATTTTCTTCAGTATTATAACAGTAATTGATTTATTCTTAATGCAAGCATTAATGTATTATTTTCAAAGCAAAAGTTTTTTTTTTTTTTTNAAGTTTTTTTTTTTTTTTGTACATGTGTTATGGGCCCATTTCAAATTTTTGCCCAGGCCTTTCAAAAGTCAATGCCAGCACTGGACTTATTCGATCCTTTTAATGCAGATTTGGAGATGCAAATGCTAAAAACTGAGGATCTTTTTCCAATAAAGCCATTTGCTTTTCCTCCAAGGTCACCCATGCTTCAATGCCCTTACCCCATTGTGTTTCAACCAACACTGTGACGTTCCTAAACGCAGGTCCAACTTTCCCCATGACCCCAGTCCAAAACAGCCTCCCCCATCCAAAATCCATTTCTTTAAGAATACGAGTCCAGCTTGAGATAACATAAACCTCTGATTCTGAGGAACTCATATCCTCTAGCATTTTAAGGCTAGCAAAAATTCCTTCGTGCCCTTCTATGCCTTTTAGTGTCTCCAAGTAATCACTGTTAAATTTCTTGAGAGATTTATTCAACATATTCACTAAATCACACAACTCATCAGTATCTGTTGTCTCATCAGCTATCGTAGGTCCCCACCAAAAGACATTTCCAATGACATCGGATGACATTTGTGGCTTCATTCGTGGCCTCATGTTCATTGCAAGCAGTAGTATGGAAGTCTTCGGTAAACCTGTAACAATAACGTTAGAGTTACTAAATTTGCTTCACATATAAATTCATACTAAATTTACTTCATATATAAAGTACCTATTAAATAACAAATTCAGTTAATTAATTACTTGGTAGATCTAGTACGTCAGTGTAACAATATAATCTAGGGATGCAACTTGAGCCAGGCCAACCCGAACCTGCCAATCCCAACCCGACCTTTGAACCCTATACTAAATAATATATGTTTATAAATACCCTATACCATAAATCATAAACCCTATACTCCAAACCTTATACCCTATACCCTAAACTATATACTAAAACTATTACTAGAAATTATAGTTCATTATATAATATATATATATATATATTATAGATTAATATATTATATATATAGTTTATTTACATATAAATTATATATAAATTCCTTAATTTAAATTAAATATCATGTGCAACCTAAGGGCAACTCAAGTCCAACCTGAGTTAAGGTTGGGTTGGGAGTGGTTCACTTATTTGCAACCCGCCTTCAACCCAAATTCGACAATTAACGTGTGATGGGTTGAGTTTGGGTTGACCTTCCAACCCGCCCGAATTGCACCACTAATATAATCACCTGATAATGCTTGCGAAGCAGCCATTATATGTTTCCAAAGGAAACACGAGAGTGCCTGAACACGTGTTGGTTTTGGCACGTGTTCCCTTGTGGCTTTAGCACGTAAGGTTTCTATGGCTTCAGCATCAAACACAAATCTCCTTGTAACATAATTATACTCCTTGAACCACAACTTATCCACTAAATCCAAATACTTCTGGGGCAACGATTCTCCTGGTGGAAAAGTTGATGAGGCTTGGGAGAGATTAGGGAGTATAATTTTTTCATGGGACCCATGAAAAATGGAAACCCAAGACTTGAGAAAAGTGTTAGCCGTTTCCGCATCAAATATCTTGTGAGAAAAAGAAACGCCAAGTGCTATTCCACCGCAAGAGAAAAGGTTCACTTGAGTAGCGAATAAAGGTAGCTTCTCAGTATCATCGATCTCCTTGTAGAATGGATGTAATGGAATGAACCGGTTTAGCAACTCGGTTTCTTTAGGGTTAAGAAACTCAAGCATTCGACACTCAACTCGGGTTTTAAGGTATGGAACTCCCGCATCGAAATCATCGATATAAAGGTTTTTTTAATTCGTCCTGAAAATGGATATAGATTGAGGCTTTGTGCGAGGGAGTTTTTCAAGTGGGTTAAGGTTTGAGGGACATTGAAGTTGGGATCAATAATGGGATAGAAAAACAACATTGGAAAATAGGTCTTGGGGGTGAGCTAATCAAAGATGGAAAGTTTGTGAGGTTTTAGTTGGTAAAACAACATTGGAAAATAGGTCTTGGGGGTGAGCTGATCAAAGATGGAAAGTTTGTGAGGTTTTAGTTGGTGAAGTGAAGAGGATGTGGGTTTGATGGTATTTCTGGAAATAATACTGACCTCCATTTTCACTAATTTGCTGATGAAATATACAATCAAATGCTATATATGTATTTATGAGACAATTTGTTGGATGAATTGATGCGGATGCATTTGGTGGGGCTGATATATATATAGAAAAATGTACATGCAATATTAATTAACAATCCAAACAACACGTAAGCAAGTTAATTGGAAGAAACCAGTGACCAATCCAGTCTGTTGTATTAAAAAACAGCAATAAAGAGCCTAGGAAGTTGACGATGTTGTATAGGGTATACTAACTACGGCAGAAAATAAAAAGGAACTGATCATTTTTTTCAAGGTTGATTGTGATTTCTTTCTTAATTTGTGACAGAAATTGTGGGCATTAGGCTTTCCCCTTTTGCTTTTCTTCGGCCACTTTTCCTTAATTAATTATACCCAGGGTTGCATGAATGGGAGGATAGTTGATACTTTTTAATTGAATTAGATTAGATTAGGTGCCTCAAAATATTAGGGTTCTTAATGTAATTGTAATTGTAGTTGTACCAAGTAATAGGTTTAGATTGAAGCTTAAATTGAAGCTTCAATATTTGAATATGATGTGCTAGTTTTAGATTTTTTTTATTTATTTATTGTGAGACCTTGAAAATTTTTTATATTTTTCATTTTTATTGTTTCATTTTTTTTTTAATTTGCCTAATCTTTTTTTTATACTTTTTTAATTTTAAATTCTCTTTTTTTAAGAAAATTAGAAATATAATTAAAGTTTTATTTAAAATAACCAATTTACTCCTCACTTGGATGGAGTTAATTTGTGACGGAAGTGACCAAAAGTACCACTATGACACAAAAATGAATGTTTTTGTCTAGTGGAATGGTCCAAAATATAGTTCATCCAATTTGATTTATCTAAAAGTTTATTTTCTTTACATCAATTTTTTCCTAAAATAAGTATACAATTTTAGTAACAGTTCACCGTCTATTTATTGAATAACAGTTACATAATCAAATATTTTTTGATTTAGCTGATTTTTTACAAAGATAATATTTAATGGGTGATTTAAAAATTGAAAAGATCTAATTTTCATCTTACACTATAAAACGATGTAAGTTTTATTGATTAGCATAGAATCAAGGCACAAAGATTATTAATTTTGTTAGAAGGACTAACTAACCAAATAAAAATATAGAAATAGAAGCCAATCTTCTTCTTTTACTAACCATGTAGGACTTGGTTTCAATACGCATAACAAAGAGCATTTTTTCAAAGAACATAAACTTAAAAAGGTTCAATAAGTTGAGAAGTACTCAGAATGTCATGATTTGATTTGGCTCACTTGCAACACATTAAAAAAGGCCGGCGTGGTTTATTGATTTCATACATCACTTTCAAATTAAGGGAAACCCTCTGAACCCACTGAACTACTTCACTTTCATGAATAAGATATTGAATACTTCATTTTAAGGAATCTTCATATAGTGCCTTTGCCATTTTTGGACTTTAAGGTCATACAATCTTTTCAAAAAGGTATGTGCATTTACATTCTTTATTATCTTCTTATGAAAATACAAGTGTCCAATTACGTCGAATGTCTTCTTCTCTAAACTCCAAAATTCGTACTTTTTCTCTTCAAAATTCCAAAACTCCAATCTCAGTATATTATCTCCAAACTCCATCCCCTCCTTCTTTTCTAACCTTTTTCTATACCTACTTCTTCTCTTAATTATTTTGTTTCATGTTCGATTTCTTAATTATTTAGGTAAATTTTGAAAGGCATTTATGTTGAAGAATCCCACTTCGGAAGTATAAAGAAATAAAATACAATTAACAAGAAGTAAATCCACTTCCAATAGAACCGACGTCTTTTGTGATAAAATTCTACACTTGGATTTTCCAAGTGGTTAAGTTAGGAACAATATCAGTACTGGAGGAAGTGGACATAAGACCTGCATGTCTCACTCAAATCTTAACAGTTTATACCTTGATGGAGATTGGAGGAGTTATTTATCATTTAAATTGGCCGGGTTTAATATGCATAGTTATGTATAACTTTCTTAATGTGATTGTCTAAGAAATTTTGAGCCCAAGACTATAGAGAGGACTGAGTCTAAATTGCTAATAACCAAACAACTAATTATATATACAGAGTGGTGGTCTTGTTAATAACCAAACATTACATAGTTCCACTAATAGACATTCTACTTGGTGAGTAAATTTGCAGGTAGGATACGAGCAAATGTAATGGTGATAAAGGCTTTGGAATTGCCGATGTTTTATATGGGCTAGATTTATTTCTAAAGTGACCTAGGCATCCATTCTAAAATTAATTGACAATGAGAGAAGTAGTTCAAACCCCTATAAGTCATTATGCAAGGTTATACTTTTTCATTATGCAATAACACTTCACATTCTCACATGTCCCAGCACATGTAGCATCCTTAATCCAAACAATTGTTTTAAACCACCGTGTGTGGCTTACAAATAAAATCTTCTATGTATTTTTTACTCAAATACATGATTTTTTGGAGGTTTTAGTATATCTAATTAATATATCATTACTACCATAATGAAACATAGTTATGGCTAGCTAATACAAGGAAACTGCAACTAATGAAATTTATTAATTTATGCCTTTCCATTAAAATTCATCAAACTCTATATTAAATACACCCCTACTAGTCATGTCAAACAAAGCATGTATGGATATGGATTAAAGAAAATTTATTAAATAAAAAAAAGGATAATTAAAGTGGGTTTATGTCGGAACCCATGACCTCAAGAAACAATAAGACTAATTGAGGAGTTTTTGACCTAACCTTAAATGTTAATTTTGGTTTAATTCTTTTATTCCTTCATTCATTTAGTAGACACCTTATAGAGGTGTTTATTACAACCAATATCTCTAGAAATAAGTAAACAACATCTTAGTAACTAGCAACTACACCATGCCACGTTAAAAGAAGGATCAAAACCATCTCACTAATCCTACTTATTAGCCCACAACTCTATCCTAACTTATATTTATCTAAAGACGTAGTCAACATAAGAGATCTTTGAATAATTAAAACAAAGTAAAAACATCACTTAAAAATAACCATTCCAACTACATGTAACAGAGTACCATATGCATATCTTAATTAAAAACTTATTCAAACCTTTTAATGCAGATTTGGAGAAGCAAATGCTAAAAACTGAGGATTTTTTTCCAATAAAGCCATTTGCTTTTCCTCCAAGGTCACCCATGCTTCAATGCCCTTACCCCATTGTGTTTCAGCCAACACTGTGAGGTTCCTAAACGCAGGTCCAACTTTCCCCATGACCCCAATCCAAAACGGCATCCCCAATCCAAAATCCATTTCTTTAAGAATACCTTTCCAGCTTGAGATAAAATAAATCTCTGATTCTAAGGAAAGCATATCCTCTAACATATTAAGGCTAGTAGAAATGCCTTTGTACCCCTCTGCGCCTTTTAGTGTCTCCAAGTAATCACTATTAAATTTTTTGAGAGATTTATTTAACTGATTCACCAAATCACACAACTCATTAGTATCTGTTGTCCCGTCGACTATCGTGGGTCCCCACCAAAAGACATTTCCAATGACATCCGATGACATTTGTGGCTTCATTCGTGGCCTCATGTTCACTGCATGCACTATTATGGAAGTCTTCGATAAACCTGTAACAATAATGTTTGAGTTACTAAATTTGCTTCATATATAAATTCATACTAAATTTACTTTATATAAAATGTACCTATTAAATAAAAATTCAGTTAATTAATTACTTGATAGATCTAGTGCATTAGTATAACAATATATATAATCTAGGGATGCAACTCAAGCCGGGCCAACCCGAACCTGCCGACCCTAACCCGACCTTTGAACCCATGTGAGGGATTTAAAAAATTCAAAACTCAACCCAATTTCCAACCCAAATTTATAAAAACTATTACTAAAGATTATAGTTCATTACTTCATTATAATATATATATATATATGTGGACACCTTCTAGTGTGGGATCCCATATTTAAGTTTATTTGTGGGATCCCTCATGGGCCCACTTCACATTATATTTCGATAATCGGAACCATCTACTTTTTTTTTCTCTATTGAAGGATCGTACTTGCAAAAAATTAGATTAATCGGAAACTATTTGACCGTTGATTAAATAATCACAATTTCAAGTTTTTAACGAAATATTTTGTTCGTCTATTTCTTTTTATCAAAGTTTGATAGCTTAATGGTTTCCGATTTGCTTAATTTTTTGCAAGCTAAGATCTTTGAATATAGACTTAAAAAAATAGACAATTCAGATTGTTTAAATACTCCATGGAATGGGCTCCCATAAAGGATCTCATAAATACAGGATCCCACACATGAAGGGGCCTATATATATTATAAATTATATAAATAGTTGATATATACTAAACATGTATGTTTATATATACCCTGTACCATATATCTTAAACCCTATGCTCTAAACCTTATACCCTATACCCTAAAGTATATGCTAAAATTATTACTAAAAATTATAGTTCATTATAATATATATATATATATTATAGATTAATAGATTATATATATATAGTTTATTTATACATAAATTCCTTAATTTAAATTATTTATCGTGCAACCCGTGGGCAACCCGAGTCCAACCTATATAGCACCCCTAATATAATCACCTGATAATGCTTGAGAAGCAGCCATTTTATGTTTCCAAAGGAAACATGAGAGCGCCTGAACACGTGTTGGTTTTGACATGTGTTCCCCTGTGGCTTTAGCACGTAAGGTTTCTATGGCTTCAGCATCAAACACAAATCTCCTTGTAACATAATTATCCTCCTTGAACCACAACCTATCCACTAAATCCAGATACTTTTGGGGCAACGATTCTCTTGGTGGAAAAGTTGATGAGGCTTGGGAGAGATTAGGGAGTATAATTTTTTCATGGGACCCACGAAAAATGGAAACCCAAGACTTGAGAAAAGTGTTAGCCGTTTCCGCATCAAATATCTTGTGAGAAAAAGAAATGCCAAGTGCTATTCCACCGCAAGAGAAAAGGTTCACTTGAGCAGCGAATAAAGGTAGCTTCTCAGTATCATCGGTTTCCTTGCGGAATGGATGGAATGGAATGAATCGGTTTAGCAACTCGGTTTCTTTAGGGTTAAGAAACTCCATTATTCGACACTCAACTCGGGTTTTAAGGTATGGAACTCCCGCGTCGAAATCATCAATATAAAGGTTATTTTTAATTCGTCCTGAAAATGGATAGTATAGATTGAGGGTTTGTGCGAGGGAATTTTTCAAGTGGGTTAAGGTTTGAGGGACATTGAAGTTGAGATCAGTAATGGGATAGAAAAACAACATTGGAAAATAAGTCATGGGGGTGAGCTGATCAAAGATGGAAAGTTTGTGAGGTTTTAGTTGGTGAAGTGAAGAGGATGTGGGTTTGATGGTATCTCTGGAAATAATACTGACCTCCATTTTCACTAATTTGCTGATGAACCAAACGATAAGACCTTATATATATTTTCGCTGAAGAGGCCTTGTATTTATTAGACAATTTGGATGCTAATGCATTTGGTGGGGTTGATATGTACAGGAACCACAAAGGTGTAATCGACTCTGGATTCTTTACTTGTTTTTTCTTTGCTTGTCTAGGCTTGAGTCATGAATCATAATGCATTTATTATTTGAGCGTACGGAGAAAAAATAAAATAAATTTATATTACATTAATTTTGGGTATTCGTGTCCAACAATTCTAAACTCTAGTTTGGGAGGCCACGTGCACCTAAAAAAAGTACTAGACTCCAAATTAACCTTAAATTGTCACAACTCACACCAACAATACGTTATCTGAGAATGACGTTACATGCATGTAAGGATGTATGTAAGGATTTTGACGTTACATCTCCTTTTGTGGCATTACATGCATATAAGGATTTTGACGATAAGCAAAAGATGTGGCCAACAATAACTTTACGATTCTTGAGGATGTGGTGCTCTGGCATCTCCTTTTCTGGCTTTACATTTTTGTTAGATTTTTACGATAACTACAAAACATCAAAAAGTCTTGTTCACTTAAGATTTTGACATGGGAACATTTTTTAAATACAACCTTACGTACACATATTTAGAGGTCAATTCTATTTTAATATGTCATTCAGTTGCTAACTGTTTTTGAAGTACATTATCAAAATTACCAATAGATTTGACAATTTAATGAACAAAAATGCTAAAGTACCTTTAAATTACAACCGTTTGTATTGTAAAATATATGACCAAAATTAGAGCAAATGAAACCATAGAATCCAATAAGTTAAACTTGACCGAAACTACATAGACCAAAAGTGAAATTCAGCTAGCTTAGGTTGCCTATACATTTTAATTAGATGTAATATTGTTTGAAAACTATGGAAATGCTAGGTTGGGTTGCATGTTCAAAAGTACTAATGACGTTTTGATTATCCTCATGATGATTTCAATATTTATTGAAAACATTGTGTTCCTCTATTTATTTGGTTATAGTAATTAGATGACTAAATAGTTTGCTATTGATTAAATTTTCTGTAAGTGTGATTGGAGAACTAAAAGAATAGACAATCATTAGATGACATTAATGATTGAGCTCATTTTTGATCCCTTTTGGTTTTTATCAAAAAATGATCCCCTTAAGACCATTTGAAGTAAGTTCCTTGGCTTGGATAAAACACTTAGACCTTGTTTGGAATGCAGGATGGGACTAATCATTTAAAATGGGTAGTTGCCCCTTATCCTATGTTTGGTAAATTTATTAAGAATGTGGGACGGGACTTACACTTAGAACAACTGTCCCAAATAATATGGGATTCCTATCCCACCAAATTAGGTGGTACACGATGGGATTCTTTCATATTTTCTCTTCTCCATTTCAGATAATCTCTCCCTCTCTCTATATCTCTCTTCCCTTTCTCTCTCTCTCTCTCCAAAAAAATAATCAACAATAAATTGAATACTATGGATTAAATAGTTAACAATATAAATTTTATATTTTAGACTAGTTTCTTGTTTTTATAAGTAACTCTCTTAAATTATAATTATAAAAAAAATTTAGAATTTTAAATTTGATTAGATATATATTTTAATTTTTAATATTGTATAATAAAAGATAAAATTTTATTTATTGTCCAATCTAATCCGTGTTGTACCAACATAAGACATGATTGGCCAAAATTGTCCATGAGGTACAATAATGTCCCGTGCAATATTGTACAGTCCTCCAAACGAGGCTTTTAAAGGGACAACAGTCCCTTGTCCATATTCAGTGGGCTCAGACACATAAGTTGGACGGAAGTCACGGATTGCTGACCCTAACTAAGGGATATGTGGGACACAGTATTGTCCTAACTAGTCCCGTGACTCCTGTCCTATCCTATACTCTTCTGTCAATAAGACACAATCTTATCATGATCTATGCTATTCTGCATTTCAAATGAGGCCTTTATCCATATACATTGATCGGTATTGGCTTTGAGGGTTTAACATATTAGATATTTTATGTATGTTTTATATTACAATTCTATATAAGAGGAGCTTTTACGTGCTCACAAACCCTTCCTTGCCTACAAAAACTGGGCAAAAAGGGAAGGTATGAAAATCATGTCGAAATTGAATTAATGGACTAATTCTTTTTAGTTAGTTTTTATGTATTGTCAATGGTAGGTGAACTACGTACAATATGGTTGGGCCAAATTAGCATATTTTTATGTTTAAGGCATGTAATTGCGTTTGTGGATAGAAACCCCCGAGAAGAAGGGTTAGAATGGCAGTTCATGTTCCTTGGGAGGTACCAAATAGACTACTTGAATTAGAGTTTGAGCATAAAGGTTACACCTACTTGTAAAAAGTGGGCTTAATCCTAGTGAATGTGTAAAGGTTACACAATGAGTTTTTTTATTAATAAGCCATAATAACTACAATTTTTTTTAGGGTTAATTACATAAAAATCAATGAAATAATTTTTAATTCCATAATGGTCAATGCATTATTTAATTCCATAATGGTCAATGCATTATTTAAATAATGGAAACTGACTAAAATGTAATAAAATAAAAATAAACAGTAACAACTAGACTTAAAACATAGATGTATTTACATTCTTTGCCACTTGGCTTACATACTAGTAACATCATCAATGTCTCATAATTATAAAAATTACAAAGAGGTCAATAGTAACCACAAGCTGACACATGGCAAAATTAACATAATTAATNCAAGCTGACACATGGCAAAATTAACATAATTAATCAACTAACATTTGTAGGATAAAAATCATGTATAGCCTATAAGAAATTTAAGCAT
>QANT01000769.1:0-16315 GCA_003254885.1 Purshia tridentata
TCATTTTATGATTAGGAAATTTGTTATATTAATTGAGTGGGCTCGATCTATTGAAAAATATAAAAATGAACAGTTTTTATATAATATTTATACATTTTTATAATAATATATAGAGAACTTGAAGCTTGGATTAAACATATACTAAACTTTCTTTGCCTAATTGAAACTTTTACCTATGTTCTATCTTCCTTTTTATTGATGATTAGGAACTGATTAAGAGACATTTCTCACAACACATGCGCCACTTTACTTAATAAGAGGATGTTATTCCCTATCTTATTATATATATTTTTATTACAGGAGGTGGGGAGAAGGATTTAAATCTGAGTGTGTAAGAGAGCTGACTTTTGTCTTCGATTAACTAGATCAACTCAAATTCTTATCTTAATTATTTATAGTGAATAAAAAAAAATTCTATATATTATATTAAAAGATGAGAAATGGTAATTTAACGTACCCATCATCCATGTGCATTGCAAGAACTAGTGAAAAGGGCACAGAAGTTTTGAAAGTTTAATTTTCCCATAAATAAGACCATCAAAATGGAAAGGATATATTCGTGAAAATAAAAAGGTAAGCTCTAAAACACTTTTGCCATGGTCATGAGTCATCGCAGTTTTTTTTTTTGTCACACTTTTTCTTTGGTCGGTGGGGATGGTGGTCTCTTTTGTCATATATATTAACAAAGGACCAACCAATTTGTGATCCAAATCGCGTTATCTAACTTATTCTAAACAAAAGATGTGCAAAAGTGCTTGACCAATGTGTGGACTATCTGGGCACGCACTTGCCCATTCTGACTCAACCACTGACACTTCATCAACAAGAATTTGATCTCTCTCTCTCTCTCTCTCTCTCTCTCTCTCGGTTTAACTTGCTGACAAAAGAAGGCACTATTTAATAATTTTTTTTGTCGACTGGTAGGTTCCAGCAAAAATGTTCCATTATTAATTTCGTGAGCACATTAACCTTTGATTGTAGAAAAGAAAAAAAAAAATATTTACATTTGATCGTATGTTTATGTTATGTGGCTAGGCCGCTAGACAAATTATGAATGATAAATAGCTAGGGTAATCTCATGGTTTGACAGTGAGTTAAACTAAGCAGGTATCTACTTAATAACTCAATATTGGACATTCATTTATCCGATCTAAAACAATTCCATTTGGTCAACAATTCATAAAAGATTCTTGTTTGCCCAAACTTTCTATAAGAAGGTGCCTCCAAACCATTTAGTGGTCCTTAGAGGGCTGAGGCTTGTTAAGGCTGGGCCTAAGATGGGCTTTTGTTGTGGGCTATGATCTGATCCATACTTACAGGGGAATTTGCTGGCTGTTAGGCTGGTATAGACTTTTTACTTGCTAATATTTTGGGTGTTTTAACGGTTTCTCCCATATAAACAAACCTTTTCTTTTGGGGGTGGGTAAGTATATCAATAATATTATTCTTATCATATTTTTATTCCATATTTGTTATATTATTTTACGTGTCATTATTGTACTAGCAGGGTATTTCATTTTTTTTAGAGTTTTTACTTTTATTTTTTTAGTGTCTAATGCATGAATGCCATGTATATTACCACATAAGATGGTATAAAATTATGGTATAAAAATATGATAAGTGCAGTATTGTTGTAAGTATATTGTATACATGTCCCTTCTGATTAGTTGTACTTTATCTTAAATATAATAAAATAAGGCTTATGAGACTTACTCTACATTATAATTCGATGATGAACGTCATTTATTTTTTAAACTTATGTACAAAGAAACATATATGAAACCATAAAATTTAAGTGCTCAATATTAAAAAACTCCCAATCAACATGACTATGGCATCTCATCTCAAGCACTCAAAGTGAAAAAAAGGAATGTAAAAATATAAAGCTATCCCCTTCATAAGTTAAGTAAAGGATGAGGCCAAGAAATTAAGAATCATATAGATAAAACCGTTAATATATAAATAAAAAAAATCAAGTCGCCCTTGCCATTGTTACAATCACTAATATTCCAAACCAAACCAAACCATTTTTTCTTTGGCAAGGACATATTAAGAAAAATAGATCCTCTATGGTATCTATTTTTACTTGTTTTAATACGAATAATGTATTATAAATTAAAAAAAATGAACCATGTTCACACACTTTAAATTTAAAGACAAGTAGAAAAATAGCCAAAGATCAAATTAAAAAAGGTTTGACGAAGTAGAGGTGTTAATACCAAATATGCGACCGCAGCGATAAACCGAGCAAAATGCTTCTATTGTCGTCAACAGCAAGAGCAAGACAGCAGCCAGGAGAGCCAGAAATTGCCAGGAACCAATAACATAAGCTTTCAAGGATTTTCTTATTTTGACCTTCCACCTACCATTGTAATACTTGTTCACATCTTCAATGGCCTTATCCAAGAATGGAACTTTGGTCAATCTAATGGACTTGCTCATCCCATTCCACAGCTTGGCCACTTCTTCATCACTTTTCAAATGGTTCCGAATGATACCTTTTTCTCTAAGCAACTTCACATCCTCCACAGTATCTATAATCCCATTCATCAATTCTGTATAACGAGTGAAAACCAATGGCCCTGATGCGTTTGATGCTTCATATGCCACCAAGTTCCTCAAGATCACCTCTGTGTCCACATCTAAGCTTGTACTTGGGAGTAAAAATGTGACTGTTTTAGCATCAAAAGAGATGCTTGAAATGCTACCATCGATTGTACGCAAGAAATGGACCCCGGATTTGGCGAGCTCCGACACAGAAGGGATGGAAATCTCCTCCACCAACGGTGGCTTGCTGATGTTGCTGCTTGAATTTTCGTCTTCGGGTTTGATCTCTTCTTCAATTTTGGAGGAAAATAAGTACTGAACTGGTGTTTTCAACATTGCAAATCCAGGGAGGTTGGAGAGGAATGTCCATGGTAGCTTAAAGATCACTTTCACGGGTCGAGATGAAAGTATTTTATTCACAAAACGTATCGGGCCTTTGTTTATTTTAGATACCAGCTTCCATAACTCCGCAAGGAATTGCTTCACAACAGTCGAGTTACTCAAAGATTTTGGCTTGTGTGTACCTTCTTCGCCTTGACCTTCAACTTCAACAATTTCGGACGGTCTACTTGCCAATTTGGGAGTGATCAATCGGTACAGAAAGTCTAGCAAGTGTGCACATTCTGATATCACAATCTTTGAAAGGTCTAGTTTCATCATCTTGAACGGCGAAAGCTCTTTGCATAACCCCATCATCATCGAAAGCAGCATGTCATCGGCGGATTCCAATGATGGGAATTGAAATTCCAACATTTTTCGCAACACGAATAGTGGGATTTGATTCTCAAGCTTAACCAAGTCCCTGAGAATTGCATGGTGTGCTGACTTTGTTCCTGCATAGTCCACCAAGTGTGACATCCTTGAGGAAACTCTTGTCAAGACTGTCCTTTCTTGGATGGCATACACCTGGAGGAACTCGAGCAAAAATGAGGCATCAATAGCCATCATCCAACCCAAAGTCTCGCTATTGAAGTCCAAGTACTTGTGGTAATAAGCTCGAATATGTACCTCGAGATTTGTCAATTGGTCAACAAGGTCTTCGAACTTGAGGCTTTGGAGCTGCTTTTGGATCCTTTTGGCTGCAGCCACTTTGTACCTCTCCATCTCATAGAGCTCAAGACGCCAATAATGGTACGGACCAATTGCAACTTCTTGAGGGACATAGGAATCTGGATCATTGGCTAGAAGGGTCTTGGGGACATTGAAAATGGAAACAGGGACTTCATAATTGTCATCCTCAAGCTCTTCCTCAAGTGTTTTGCGGATTTGAATGACCCATTGGAGCTCATTGAAGGCTGGATTTGATGATTTGGAAGAGCATGTTGGTTGCAAAGTAGACATGTTTGTGTTGTTGATCTAAGTTGAACTTGTGGTGTGGTAGTGACAGTTTTCTGAGCTGCTTTGAGTTGTGAGAGTTAGTTGTATAAACTATAGCCTAACCAACATCTAGGATCCTTCTTTCTTGCGAAAAGAAATAGCAGAAAAAATATAGAAATAGAAATAGTTGAAACATAGTACTACTTTTCAGCGAAAGTATTTTTTACTTCCGCACCCGTTTCACATCTTCACTCCATAGGAGAAAAGAATCTCCAACATATATATTATATATGTGTCCAAAAAATTAAGTAAACTAAAGCAAAAACAAACAAGTAACCCACACTCCATAGGAGAGAAGAATCTCCAACATATATATTATATATGTGTCCAAAAAATTTAAGTAAACTAAAGCAAAAACAAACAAGTAACCCAACCAACATAGAAAGACAAAATATGTATAGCATATAATATGCTTAAGAAAGAATAATGAAAAGCAGCATTTAGATTCCTATCCTGAAACATAAGCTTCTGTTATATTTAGTCCTAGACTCCTACTAGCCTACTCCTAGCTTTTTCTTTTTCTTTTGTTATGGTTAAAGAATCATAATATTTTATAAAAATATAAAGCGAGTTCTAGTCCTACTTGGGTTAATATATTATATATTAAAATTCTATGGGACTAAACTCAGGATGGAGTCATATATTTGTTCTATAGTGCCGCAAAGCAGCTGCGAAATTTTTAAAAGACTACATCTTTTCTAAATTTCAAACATGGCTTTCCTAAATTCAAAATCCCTTTTATAAACATTTAAGAGGAGATAATAGATAAAATGACTTTTTTAAATTCCTAAATTCTAAAATTTTTAAATTCCAAAATTCTTAAATGTTTAAAAGAATTAGAGGTGATTAAATAAAATTGAGAAGATTAGTAGGCTACTAATTACAATAGAGATATTAAAGAGAGCTAGACTGAATAAAGAAACTTGTGAGCACTGGGCACTGGCGATAGACCAAAAATACAGTAAGCTAATACTAACAATTGTTTTTTTTTTTCATGGTGGGCTGACCACTTATCTATAGTGGGGTATATTTTTTTTTTCAAAAACTTAGGGGGTGCTTTAGCCCACCTAGCCTTCTAAGTGGATCCGTCCCTGGGTATAAGTATAATGGATTTATAAAATTTGGAGATCCTGGACATTTATGGGCCTAAGGCAGTTATCTTTTCTGTATACACTTAGAACCACTTCTGGTATATGTTTGGTTCAAATAATGTTATTCAACAAACTTACTTTGTCTACCATCCAATAGATTCACTCTTATCTAACGGTCTAACGTACCTCAATTTTTTTCTTCTATCATCGATCCTATTGTCTTTCTAAGTGTTATGTGTAATCCACTTGCACATACAAATATCAGCACATGAAACTTTTTTCTTTGCAATATGCACATGAGACTATTTAGAATTGTATATCTAATGGCACCAGAAGTACTTAATTAATCATAGGGTTATTTATTAAGGAAAAAAGAGAACTACCTTGCTAGTTACAACGTTATTAATTAATTAACAGGCCAATTGTAAGTTAAGTAGCTAAGTTGTCCTTATTCGCATTTAGGGCCAATGTGGGGCTTGGCGATCTTTATGAGATACTCGCTTGGCTTAAAAAACTAACAAAGCAACTAAAATTCTATATTCTTCTGTCTAGTTGCTTTAAAATTGCATGTGTTATGCTTCCATGCCAGATGAGTCTTGTTGGCCCATTTTAATGTGATAGCCAAAGTTAATGTATAACTCATGTGACCATACTTCTAGCTTCAATTAATGACAATCTACCAGTGTTTATGCTCACACTCTTAACATATGTGCTTGTAATGTCTTGAGTTTTTTCACCCATTGTCAATTAATTTTGAGTTGGATGCTCAAATTCTATCATAGTATCAAAGCTTGGTTATCTGTATATAAAGTCTAACGACCACATGTACTTCTACATCATCCAGGTTTGTTGAGAGTAATGTGAGCAATATCCCATATTAGAAAACTAGGCACTTGGTTTTGGATTAGATGCTCAAATTCTATCAACCATAACTTCCATTTATTTTAACATTTTGTAACATATACTTTAATGGCTGTCATTAGAGGCTTGTAACTTATCATTTAGGGTTGTAAATGCTCTTCCACCATTAGAACCAAGATGAATAATATGGAAAATGAGAAACCATGTGGGCCTACCTACCTTTTATTTTTCTTATTTTTTACTCTTATTATTATTATTTTTTACTTGTATATATGTTGGTTAGGCTTTAGGTTATATAAAAAACTTCTCATATATATCTGAACGACCTAAATATTATAAAGTAGTAGGTAGAATATATTCTGACAATCGTCTAAACTAAACTAGTAAACTCCGTTTAGTTTTCATTATTATTCTTGGATTTTCCACGAAATTAAACATGAATCCATCCATATGATTATTATACTAGTGTGCCAAATGGGTCATACCACCAATGCCATATAATAATATGATATGACATATATAAAAAGAAACCAAATATCATGTAAAATATATAAAAAGTATCAATCACATGACTGCGCATCTTATCTCAAGAAATAAAAAAAAAATTAAAAAAAAAAGGAAAAATTGTAAAAAATATAAAGCTACTCATCTTGATTTCAGTAGAGGCCAGGGGCCAGGAAATTGAGAATAATGAATCATAGATAAAACCATTAACATAAATAAAAAAATCATCTGGCCCTTGCCATCATTACATTCACAAATTTCTTCTAAAGCAAAAAACAAACAAACAAACAAAAGAAGAAGAAGAAGAAAGAATCAAAGCATTATTTGGTCACCACCACAATCTTTTGAACATTGAAGTATATCCACACCAAACCATCTTCTCTTTTGCAAGACAAATTAAAGAAGTGTACCTCTGCGTTACTTGTTCTTAGTTATCTCAATCTTAGTCGTGCATTGCATATTCAAGACTAAGATTAAAGTCAAGTAAAAACAAGTTGAGAAAAACTCACCCAAAGATCCGAGTAGGTTTCAATTAGCAATATCACAAGGAAATTAATAAGCTAAATCACACTAATTATGTAGTGGCCTTGATAGGAAATATGCGACTGCAGCTATAAACAGAGCAAAATGCTTGCAATGCCATCAAGAGCAAGAGCAAAACGGCAGCCAGCAGAGCCAGAAATTGCCAGGAACCAAACACATAAACCTTAAAGAATTTTCCCATTTTGACCATCCACCTACCACTGTGATACTTGTTCACATCTTCAATGGCCTTATCCATGAATGGAACTTTGGTCAATCTAATGGACTTGCTCATCCCATTCCACAGCTTGGCCACTTCTTCATCACTTTTCAAATGGTTCCGAATGATACCTTTTTCTCTAAGCAACTTCACATCCTCTTCAGTGTCTATAATCCCATTCATCAATTCTGTGTAACGTGTGAAAACCAACGGCCCTGATGCGTTTGATGCTTCATATGCCACCATGTTCCTCAAGATCACCTCTGTATCCACATCTAAGCTTGTACATGGGAGGTAAAATGTGACTGTTTTAGCATCAAAAGAGATGCTTGAAATGCTACCATCGATTGTGGGCAAGAAATGAACCCCGGATTTCGCAAGCTCCGACACAGAAGGGATGGAAATCTCCTCCACCAAGGGCGGTTTGCTGATGTTGTTGCTCGAATTATCGTCTTCGGGTTTGATCTCTTCTTTGCTTTGGGAAGAAAATAAGTACTCAACTGGAGTTTTCAAAATTGAAAATCCAGGAAGGTTGGAGAGAATTGTCCAGGGCAGCTTAAAGATCACTTTCACAGGTCCAGACACAAGTATTTTCTTCACAAGACGTATCGGGCCTTTGTTTAATTTTGATAGAAGCTTCCATAACTCCTCCAGAAATTGCTTCACGTAACTCGAGTTATCTGAAGATTTTTCCTTGTGTTGGTTGCCTTCTTCTCCCTGATCTGCAGCTTCCACAATTTCGGACGGTCCATCTTCCAATTTGGGAGTGATCAATCGGTACAGAAAGTCTAGCAAGTGTGCACATTCAGAGACCACAATCTTTGAAAGGTCTAGTTTCATCATCTTGAACGGCGAAAGCTCTTTGCATAACCCCATCATCATCGAAAGCAGCATGTCGTCGGCGGATTCCAATGATGGGAATTGAAATTCCAGCATTTTTCGCAACACAAATAGTGGGATTTGATTCTCAAGCATGACCAAGTCCCTGAGAATTGCATGGTGTGCTGACTTCCTTCCTGCAGAGTCAACTAAGTGTGACATCCTTGAGGAACCTCTTGTCAAGACCTTTCCTTCTTGGATGGCATAGACTTGGAGGAATTCAAGGAAAAACGAGGCATCAATGGCCATCATCCACCCCAAAGTGTCACCATTGAAGTCCAAGTACTTGTGGTAGCAAGCTCGAATTCGTGGCTCAAGCTTTGTCAATTCGTCAACAAGGTTTTTGAACTTGAGGCTTTGGAGTTGCTTTTGGGTCCTTTTGGCTGCAGCCACTTTGTACCTCTCCATCTCATAGAGCTCCGGACGCCAATAATGGTATGGACCAATTGCAACTTGTTGAGGGACATAGGAATCTGGATCACTAGCCAAAAGGGTTTTTGGGACATTGAAAATGCAAACAGGGAGTTCATTTTCATCCTCATGCTGATCCTCAACTGTTTTACGGATTTGGATCACCCATTGGAGCTCATTGAAAGTTGAATTTGATAATTTGGAAGAGAATGTTGGTTGGAAAGAAGTCATGTTTGTGTTGTTCAAGGATGATGTTTTGGTGGGGGTGGAGACAGTTTTCTGAGCTGCATTGAGTTGTGAGAAAGTTATGAGCATTTAAGCCTTAAGTAATGTAATTAATTGAACTTTAATCGAGTGCTTTTAAAAAATGGTGAATGCGTTTTCCTCGTGCTTAATTTTTTTCTTCTCAAAAGTTTTCTTCGCCCTCTTTGAAAATTGCCTAACACCAACAAAAATGTGGGACATTGTTTATCATCATGCAAGAGTCCAATATGCAAGAGTCCAATCATGTTTTATGCAATTGGGACTAGTTTATATTATTTGAATCTCATTATTTGGGTTTTACATATTACAAGTTGCTACATGAAGGCTTTGGGATAAAAATCATGAAAGTTCCATGCTACTTTTTCTCCATGGATTTTGGATCCTCCAATCTGTTAATTTCGTCAACCTCAATACAAAGCCAAGTCCATAAACCGCTATTTTAACTTGCCTAATAATTGGGTGTGGATGGTAATTATCCAAAACTATACCATTGTTGTGACATGCTTAATTACCTTTTAGAAGATTACAACAGGGCCTTTTCATTGTTTAATTTTGGACTTATCTTAATATTGCTTGAATTTGAATTTGAATAGTGTATTACACAATCCAAGGCATTGTCCCTTAATAATAAAACACAAAGACAAAATAACTTTTGAGTTTGTAATATGGTTCACATTTAAGGATACCATTCTCAAGATAAATAGAGGAGTTGACTTCTTTATTGCCAAATTCTTAGCCAAACTCTCTCTTTCCCAAGACGTTTAATGTTTGCAATTCAAACTTCTTTAGATTGCTCAATTATGCAATTAGACTTTCTTGTAATTCTTGAATCATGTTCATGGTGAATGCTGTATGATCAACTTTAGCCAGTACTTAGTTAATTTTGATGGTGGCTTTGTGGTTTTAGCTCAACCTCGCTAATAAAATGGGTGAGGAAATAGAACAAAGGTGAAAAAGCACTCATATAAATATTGTCAATACATTTAATATTCATGCAACGTTCCTATAAATCTAATAATGTCCAATTCTTATCACATGAAACATATACAAGATTATAAGACGGTTCCAAAAAAAGAAAAAAAATACTTAAATTGTCATTTTCATCAGCAATGTTGACATAGTCAGGAGCGCTCCAATACAACCACGTTGGGCCATGGCTTGCAAGAAAATCATGCAATTCTTTTTCAAAAAGGCAAAAGTAAGATATTAGCTAGTTAAATGCATACGAATAGCATTTTACATGCATGCCAATTAGGCAAAAAATCAGACCAAATATATGTTCAAACCAACAAGAGAAACAGCATGTTTAGTATTTTACATGCATGTATTTAATTTGTCTTAGCATTCATATGTTCCTAATGAGTCAATGACCACACGAAAGTTAGTCATTTGTTTTATTCAAGTCTCTGTTCAGTTGTTTTATCTAAGTCTTCCCTCGCATTAATACCATTCCAAAATCCATATGTTAGTCATTAATTTGAAATATTGGATGAAGCCAAATATAATAAGTTTACATGTATGGAAAGCATTGCAAAGTTGTTTATGTAGATTAATAAGCCAAAAATGTCTTTCGTTGTTGGTTTGTCGATTTGTCGTGCGATTATTGATTACTTTTCCTCTGAATACAGATTAACTTATGTTTTAATTTTTTAAATTTGTCTTTTATCTAGCGCATGACTGGTTTGTTTATTGACTTAATTTGTTTTGTTTCAAGCTTAGCAACTTTCTTTTTCTTTATCAATGAAACTGTTAAATTCCCAAAAAAAGGAAAATGTAAAAGAATAATTATTTCTATATTTTCCTCAATGAGAATTATGATATTAAATCAAGTGAGACTTTCATTCAAGTCCTTTATAATTTATTGATTAAAGCCTTATGGCTTTTAAAATTCTAACTAAAGTCCAATAATATTGTAACGATTCCATGTTACATATTGGTCCATTAGTTTCAATTTTTTTCACACATACAAGGTGTCGAGTGCTCGGTGGCTATTTTCGAGTGTTCGGCAATGCATTTTTACTTTTTTCTCAAACGTTGGTTTGTCGGCTTTAAATTAGGTTTTAACTCTGATATTTTGGATTCTACATATCACAAACCTCTTTTTATACCTTAAGAATGTATGAGGTGAACTCGTACCATATACTCTCAAAAAATAAAAAAGTATTGACATATTTATTTGACAAGGCAATGGTCAAAAGGCTCTATTTAAATAAAAAAAATCATAAGGTTTTTTTCAAATAAAATTTTTTAGAATGACTAAACTCTAATTTTTCCTTAAATCAAAGACAATTGTCAAATATAAAGCTCTCATCTTGATGGGTTTAGTGAAGACATTTGTGATTTGGACTTGGCAACTTTGAGATTTAAAAATCACTAACCTAGCCTATAAGACAAGGTTGAACTTGGTATTTGGGGGTCTACTTTTGTTTCCAAAACTCAAAACTATTAGGCTTGTTATCTTTTTTTTTTAATGGTAAATAAATACACTTAAAAGATTATAATGACAAATAGGTTCATTTTTTGACAAATAAGCACATGTTATAACTTTCTCTGTATTTTTTTGGCCAAGTCCTCGGCATGTTTTTTTTGTTGAAACTAGGCAAATTGCTATTGTCGAAAAAGTAACAATTAGTTTTACATTATAATATAGGTAAATGCTCCATATGCTTGAATTTTGTGTTTTATGTTAATTTTATTAGTTTTTGACATATTTATGTAAGAAAAGACATAAGGTATACCTAAAAGTATTATTTTTATACAGTTCAAATAGCTACGGTTGCACAGTGATAATTGCCGAACACTCGATGAACGATGATTTGTATTTTTGATCTAGCTTTGTTGTTTTGGACATGAGTTTATTATTTTAGATATGAAATTTTCATATAGGTTTGTTATTTTATATCTGAAATTCTAATCTAGATTTCTTTTGTTTCTAATCTAAATTTTTATAGTTGATAAATTGTCGACACATTATCGACTGTTGATAAATAATCGACACATAGTCAACAAATGATTGATATATAATCAACACATAGTCGACAAATGTTTGACAAATGATTAACACATGGTCGACAAATATTAGTACAGCCACTTTAGATGGTGATGCAGCTCAACACATGTCGATCATATGGCGACTAAAAGGGTGTTTTAGTCCAAAAGTGTCCAAAGAGTAAAAAATGATTAGTTTGATAGTTTATGGTTAAAAAGGTGATTTGAGTATTAAAACACCCTATTTAATAAAATTCTCCTTTGCAATTCCTGTTATTAAAACGCTACATGTCACGAAATTATTAGATAAATATTTTACATTATTGTACACCCGTCATACAGGATCATACCTAATCACTTAAAGTTTGTTTTCCATCCCCGCCGCTCCTGTCTTCCTCCTCTCCCCAACTCTTGCCTTCTCCAGCGCGCCATCAGAGCACCCAAAAAGCCTTATCTCTCTGTTCTAACTGCTACCCTGTAAGTTCTGAGCTCTTTTTCTTATTGAATTTGTTGTTTTATTTTTCAGGTTGACCTCTCACTCTCTGTCACTGTCTCATCCTTTGGCTCTGTATCTACCTCATTTTTGTTGCTACCCAGGCCCCAAAACCATGCTTTAGTGTTTTTTTTTTGTCTCAATATTTGTGCTTTGAGTCTTTTTTCATGTTTTTTGATTGAGTTTTCATCAATTAGGGCTTTTATCTTAATTAAAATTTATGCTTAAAAAAAAAAAAATTTTCGTTTCAATTTCTGTTTGATATGTACTTTAGTTTCTGGTATCTGTGAGTTAGGGCTGTTAGAATTGTTGGGGCTGTCATTAGCTCAATGGCCTTCGTTTGGTTTATGGTGTGTTCATTATGAAGCTTTTGAACTTCTCTTAGCCTCCAGGCCAGTATCAATGCATATGGGAAAAATATCTTTGGGGTTTTTGTTTATCTATCAATCTATATACTGTTCGTTTGCTAATTTTGAGTTCTATATATGTATTCTTTTCTTGCTATCAGTCTAGCTTTAAATGATAAATATTGTTTGCTTGCAAGTTCCCCTTTCCCCTTTTAGAGGATGAAAGCGAACGCAAGGATGCCTCAATCCACTGATGCTCTGGGGAAATGGAATCTCTCTTAGGCCACTTCTAATCCGACTTTGCACCTTGAGAACAAGGAAAATTCATGTTCTAGTTATTAGGTTTTCTTATATATCTGTGCATACTTGCTATTTGAGTTTGGTGACATTATAGCTAAAAGAATATTTGAGCCTTTAGCATAAACTTCCACAATTTCATTAATTGCATGGATTTCCTTGAATTTGGACTCATTTCGGTTAGCTTTTCATTTTGTATTCTGATCACAAATACCTAGCACTATTGTTTTACTTTGGTAAGAATAAAAGCTCAACTTGTTGCAACACTGGGCATTGTAAATCATTTGTATTGAAATGCCCCCTTTTCCCCCTTTCTTATTTGAGATCACTCGAGTTGTTTTTGTTTGACTACACATTGACAATACAAGAGAATAGTTTCATGATTATTAGTGATCTTGGTATTGAAAAACACTGAATGAATTTAAGCAAACTTTTTCCAAAATTTTGTTCAGTTTTTACTCTGCATAGTTACAAGATAGGTTTTGGTCATCACTCCATTTTCTTGGTCTGATCAAATTTAGAAGATAGGATTTTTCTGTGCATAGCTAAGAATTTGAATACCAAGATTTTCAAGATTACAAGCTCAACTTAGTAAAGAATATATTACCATATGATGTTAAGTCCTTTTTCTATGCATGCAATTGTTATTGATTGTGTTTACCATAGCTTGCTTTCCTTTGAGCCCTGTTTGAATGATGATTCTGTAGCCGTTCATCTTTCTTGTGCCTTTGTTCTTTTCACTAATCTGATTCAAATATTGCATAATTCCAGTCAAAATGTATATCAAGCATACAATTCTTGACTGCTTAAACTTCTGACAAATACTTATTAATGCAATTGACTGAAATTTTATGTGATTGTTCTCTGGTGAATCGATGGTACAGTGGTTGTGTGCATGTTGACAATGTAAGAATACTAATTAATGGTACTATGTTTACGGAATATCAGCAATATAAAACCCTAGAAGAGCAATCACGGACTCAGAATCTTCGTTCCAAAACCTCCTGAAAGTCCCAGACCAAGATGAGACCTTTAGACGAGACTGAGACCACAGCAGTGTTTGAAAAGCTGTTCAAGTTCACAGGCAACAACCTCAAAAACATTGTTGAGAATCCTTCTCATGAAGGCCCAGACCAAAGTCCAGGCCGTTACTGCTTTCGCCTCCACAAGAACAAGGTCTACTATGTTAGCGACTCACTAGTAAAGCGTGCGACAAATATAGCTCGGACCCAATTAGTCTCTCTTGGCACTTGTATCGGTAGGTTCACTCATGGTGGCAGTTTTCACATAACTGTTCAGAGTTTGAGTTTATTGGCCTCAAATGCTAAACACAAGGTCTGGCTCAAACCTACCTCCGAGATGTCGTTCCTATACGGAAACCATGTTTTGAAAGGTGGGTTGGGAAGGATTACAGAGAATATTGTGCCAGGTGATGGGGTGGTTGTGTTTTCAATGTCAGATCTTCCTTTGGGTTTTGGGATTGCGGCCAAGTCTACCCAGGATTGTAGGAAGTTGGACCCCAATGGAATTGTGGTGCTTCACCAAGCGGATATTGGTGAGTACCTGAGGATGGAGGATGAGCTTTGAACAACTGGACGGGTTTTGGCCGATGTGTTGGTGCTGTTTTGGGGATTTGTCCCCTGGTTATGTATGCAAGTGTATCAGATTTTGATCGATACATGCTTTTAAGTTTTATGGGATTTTGATGATATTCTTGAATTAATAGGAACTTTTACCATTTGGTATCATATATGGATTACTGGGAGCTTCTATCATTTGGAATTTTGATGATTTTCATTAATTTTGGCACTAGATATAAATTTTGGTGTTTGTCTTTATTTTTACGTTTTCTTAAAGAATGCATATCATTTCCTCACCAAAAAAGGAAAAGAAAAGAATGCATATCATTTTGCCTATAAACATTACTAAATTTCCCATAGTTTATTTTTTATGAGTAATCCTTCACCCCACCAACTCTTCCCCAGCAATCCTCCCAACTTTCTGCATGGGTTTTCACATTATCATGTGTGCTTATCTTTGATAAAGCATGCCACAAATGGAAGACAATAACATAAACTGATCTTTCTGGAAATCTGTAGAAGGCAACTGATTTGGAGCAAACCAATCATTTTTATGTACATCAATCACAGAGGTATCCCTTCTGTGTAAAGCCAGCCAGTGGGTTACTGAACCGAACAGCAGCTGCAAACTGTGGATGCTAATTGAGTCCATTCTGCTAAGCTGCTCTAAGCGTTGGTTCCAAAAGGAAAAAATCTCTTGAGCTTTCCTTTAATAGAATTGATACATTTATCAATTTGCTTAGAAGAACTTGAGGATGCAATTATAGCGACATAAGAACGAAACAATTAATGGCCAGTAAGCAAAAATATAAAGCTGCAGTTATAGAGTTGCATTATTTTTTCCCACTGGCAATGAGAAATATATAGTACTCAAGCTACAAGTTTGAAATGCAATTACAGAATTGTAGGTTATAACAGTGCCAACCAAAACTGATATCTAAAGTGTTCAGTTATGTTGAAGCTCTTCAGTTAAAGCTTTAAATAAGCCAGGTTAAGTCCTTCAGTTTGGGGCATTCATACATACCCACATGTAAAAGACTGTGGAAGCAAATTTTGGTTATGATGCTTGAGTTGCAAGGATCATTAGGTACTTGAACTGCCCCTCCATCCATATCCTAATAAATTTTCAAATCCTCCAAGCTTTCACAATCGCAAACGTTAAGGATCTCTAGACGTTTCATATTTGTCAAAGATGATACACCAAGGGAACTCACCAATGAAGGACTCGAGGCATAGAACTTGAGTGCAGGCCAGTAAGTTGCGGGTGGTGCAGAATCTTTGGAAAGCAGAGGCACACCTTAATTATGGCCGGTCATAGTTAATAACACATTCAAATGTACAAGTATAACCAATGAATGAGGAATAGTTTGGTTGTATATGTAGAGAATGATATATATACAGGCCCCCTTCAAGTGTGGGATCTCATATTTATGAGATTCTTCATTGGGGCTCATTCCATAGGGTATTTAAACAATCCGAACCATCTATTTTCTAGGTCTACGTTTAAAGATCATCCTTGCAAAAAATTAATCAAATCGGAAATCATTAAGCTATCAAACTTTGATCAAATAAGTAGACGAATAAAATATTTCGATAAACACTTGAAATTGTGATCAATTAATCAACGGTCAATGGTCTCCGATTAATCTAATTTTTTGCAAGCACAATCCTTTAATGGAGACCAAAAAAGTAGACGGTTCTGATTATCGAAATACAATGTGTAATAGGCTCATGAGGGATCCCACATTTAAGCTTAAATGTGGAATCCCACACTAGAAGATGCCTATATATATATATATAATGACATTTATGAGGCCAACATACATGCAACGCTTTCAAAAATATGAAAACATGTCGGGACAATATTGAGAATGTACGACATGGAAATAGTACGAATCCAATATTTAAGTTGTAATCACTATTTTGTTGATTTT